>JANHFO010000953.1:11748-23392 GCA_032468095.1 Pareas carinatus
GAGAACCACCGAAACACGGTGCCTCCCACTCCCAACCCCCCCAACTGGCGCAGCAGGATACCATGGTCGATGGTATCGAAAGCCGCTGAGAGGTCTAATAGGACCAGGATAGAGGAGCATTTCAAAGATTATTTCCAGGATAAGATCAATCAGATCCGGAGCAGCTTGGACTCTGACTGGGTTGGTTCAGGCGGAGTGATGGATGCAATTCTTGAGTGTGTTATCTGGGATGAGTTCGAGGCTATTGCTCCCGAGGACATGGGCAGGATCCTGGAGGCAAGCAACTTAAGCAACCACATGTTTATTGGACCCATGCCCCTCTTGGTTGGTGCTGGTTTCTCGGGAGGTGACACGGAGGCAAGCAACTTAAGCAACCACATGTTATTGGACCCATGCCCCTCTTAGTTGGTGCTGGTTTCTCGGGAGGTGACACGAGACTGGCTCCAGAGTATTGTGAATGCTTCTTTGGGGAGGTTTTCTTACCTGCCACCTTGAAGGAGGCGGTGATGAGGCCCCTGCTCAAGAAGTCTTCACTGGACCCAGCTGTTTTAGGTAATTATCGTCCAGTCTCCAACCTTCCTTTTCTGGCGAAGGTTGTAGAGAGTGAGGTTGTTTGGCAGTTCCCCCGGTTCCTAGATGAAGCTGTCTATCTGGACTTGCTCCAGTCCAGCTTCAGGCCTCGGCACTGCCACGAAACAGCATTGGTTGCATTGGTGGATGATGTCTTGAGGGCCCGGAATAGGGGCTGTTCCTCTATCCTGGTCCTATTATACCTCTCAGCGGCTTTTGATACCATCAACCATGGTCTCAGGCTGTGCCGGTTGGGAGGGGTTGGAAGTGGGAGGCACCGGTCTTCAGTGGTTCTCTTTCTACTTCTCTGACCAGTCTCAGACCATGTTGGCGGGAGGGCAGAGGCTGACACCGTGGTGCTTCACTTACAGGTGCCACAGGGGTCGGTCCTCTCGCCTCTCCTGTTCGACATTTATATGAAGCCACTGGGTGAGATCATCCTTGGCTTTGGGGTGGAGTACCATCAATACGCTGATGATACTCAGTTGTACATCTCCACCCCAGGCCACCCCAACGATGCCATCGAGGTGATGTCCCAGTGCCTCAGGGTGCTGTCGGCCAGACAATGCAGCTCCCACCCTCTGGAATGACCTCCCCCCAGAGATTTGTGTTATTTCTGACCTCCGTGCTTTCAGCCACACCACAAAAATCTACCTTTTTATTCAGGCTGGTTTGGCCTAATCACACCTTTCCCGGTTATAAATGTGCTTCCAAATTTTAAAGATTTTAAATTTTCCACATCCGGTCTAAATTGATTTTAAATTGTGGATTTTAAATTCAGCCATTGGAATATATATTATTTTAATTATATTTTTTATAATGTTTGTGATGTTTTTTATGTTTTCAAATGGCTGTACATCACCCTGGGTCCCTTCGGGGAGAAAGGTAGTATAAAAATTTAAATATAAATAAATAAATAAATATAAAAAGTCAGTATTAAAAAACTTAGCAATGAAATGACCAACTGAAATCCCTTTCATGTCAATGAGTCTAAATGTGACCCTGAAACTCACATAATGTCTGCTGCATTATACAACATATTAGTATATTATAGGAAATGCAACAGAACCTTAAAACATAGAATTGCTTCAATTGCTTGTCCATTCTTGGAAATGTCACAATTACAGGCTTGGGTTTGATGAACTACAAAAGCTGCAGTCAGTGATAACATGACAAGTATTGGCATCTGTCTTCTTTTTTCTACCCTCCAAAGTCCATGAAAAATATCTTGTTTTCTATATCTTTTCTACTACTCCATCTACTACTATAGTTCAATAAATGCACAACAAATGTTAAACCAAAAAGTATAGAAAGCAGGAGAGGCACATATCATAACCAAGAGTTGAAAGGTGAGCAACTATTCACAGATTGTATTTTAACATTAGAAGATTAACCAAAAATAAAGAAATCAGATGTGAACCCTCTGCAGATGTTTTTAATATATATATATCCTCTACACACAATGGGGAAGAGTATCATAAAGCAGACTTTTTTTTCTTTCCATCACTAAATTATCTGCCTTGGGAAGTCTCTTCTATAGAGAGGGACGCTGTCAAATTTTGATCTTTGTTTCCAAGTATGATTCAAGGTGATGATAGTTAACTGTAAAGCTCTAGAAATCATAGGGCTTCATTACTTGGAGACTGACATCTGCCTGATCAATTTGATCTTGCCTGGTTGGCACATTCTTCAATTTCTTTGATTAAACCATGTCATCTCTCAGGATTCCAAAAATCTCTTCTCTGGAGGAGAACCTGTTCTCCAGAATGAGTTTCTGTCTGAGATCTGGTTGCCTCCCAATTTTAACCCAGGTCTTTGAGGAGGAGCACTGAGAGACACTTCATCAGACCTGCCATCAAAATATTTTTTTACTTTGTAATGATTTTATTGTAATTTCTTTGTTTGTTGTGAGCCGCTTACAGTTATCAAGAGTCAAGAGGCATACAAATTTAATAAATTACTTAATTATTGTTATTGTAGTAGCAGCTATAATTTAGTGAAGAGTAGACTGCTGTTTTCAGCTGTGTTGTTTCATTAGAAAGAACTGCCTTATGAAGATGATCAATTCAATAATAGTAGCAATGCAGTCAGGTTTCCATTTCTTTGTACATGAATGACACTGTTGCCCCTCTCAACTACCTTGCTTCCTCACTTTACCTAGGGAAGTACTATATTAGCTGGGATAGTGAATATCTCAGAAAAAGCAAAAAAAAAAATCAGACTTTAGGTTTTGGTATCAAGAAGCAGGAGGCCTCAACATAATGTTCTGCTCTGTATTTCAGTCTGATACTTAAAGCAACTTCTTGGGTGGAACAAATTCTGCAGAGCTCTACCAAGATAATATTTTTTCTGCATTCACAGTCATACTGACGAAGAAATTATTAGACAAGGCAGATTTTCTTTTACACTTCACCATCATTACTTCCCCACTCCTTCGAACTACCTTTAGCCGATATGCAAATGCCTTTTTCAGAATGATCCCCATAAATGTGGGCAATAATATCAATGCTTTAAAAAGCTTTTCCCTTAAATTAATGCAATTTAGATAATTTGGCATTTCTTGTAAAACGTGACATGGCCTGAAAATGCATGAGCAACTGGACAGGTTTTACGCATTGAAATTCAATATTGGGAAGAGAGAGAGAACAACAGAAATATTCTTACCCTGATAAATGGGATATTAGACAAGGCTGTTAAGTGATCGTCATAAATTCAAAAGCAGGCATGTGTTCTTTTGGCAGATCATGAAAAAGGACAGTTTCTAAAAGAGTAATATTCAATCCCAACATATTGTAAGCTAAATAGCAGCCAATATACATCAAATCAGGCATCTGTTCGGTTATGATATTCAGAGAATACATCCACATTTTTTTTATTTAATCAAATGTAAATCCATGGGAGCTCAAACTTCAATGCCAAATCAGTCATAAAAAGGTGTATAGAGCACCCTACATCTATGGAGGTTTTTCTCAAAGCATGCCTTCACAAGGTTTGCCTATGTTCATAGTTTTGCAGCTTCTGTTTACAAAAATATTGCTTCCTCATATTTTGGAATAGCAGCAACATGTGGCCATACAGTCTTTCACACACACTCACACACACCTTTTTATTTATTTCTTATTTTCAAGGATCTTGGGGCAGAAACATGTTTTGTAGATTTTTTTGTGTGTGGCTTTGATTGAAATACACATAAACCATCCCCACCATCTCAAAATACCTTACACCAGCTTTTTTCTCTCTGACACTACTCCTGCCATACTTTTTTTATGAGTGGGATCTGAGGGACAAAAGATTTACTAGCTCAATCATTTTTCATTTGACTCAACATACTTTCATATAGTATATTTAGCATATTATGTCTAAGATAAGATAATATCGAGAAAATTATGGCAATTGGGATGTCCCATGTTAATCAACAGATTTCAGATTTTTCAACAGGAATTACCTTTGTTACATGGAAGTATTTTTTTGTGTGTCCAAGCAATTAAGTTTCCTATCATGTTTACATGCCCACCCAATCAGTAGGCATCCCAAAATGAAATACCAGCCATGTTGTTCTAAGCCGACTTAGAAAAATCATAAACCTGCTGCAAATCTTTTCATATTATTATACTGACAGACAGCCCCAGAGTTCCCAGTCAAGGAATCCTTTGTAGGAGGGAATTATGTAATGGAAACTATAGTACATACTACATCTTTATTGAATGGAATGCTGATTTAATTTTACAGAAAAATGAAAAAAAACCTGGACAATTGATAAACTTATATTGTATGAATCTACTTGCTGGAATCATTTTAATTCTTCCCGATCCCAAGATCATAACACTTGACAAGACATGTAGACATTTAGAATCATCATAAGTTTCAAGCACCTAATAGGAACATAAAATATACAAGGCTTTTATTCACGTGAGATTCCTCTCATTATCCAAAGAGAAACTTATATGAAATAATAGAGACATATTCAGCAAAAAATAGCATACTTCTTGAAGCAACATCTATCAAAGAAGAAAATAAATGGGGCATACATTGAGCTGTAGGTCATCTGTCCATTGTCCTATCAGATGGTAGCCTGGTGTGGAGATATTTGTGGCTTGATATTGAAAGATGTCATAACGTCCTGGTGCATCTCCATTCTTATTAAACATCACTGGCGTGCCAGCACTACCTAAGAAAAGATGTAAAGCAAAAGAGAAAAAGAAAGCAGACAATACTTTTTTTAAAAAAACATTTTTTGTGTATGACTGATAAGTACTAATTAATTTTCTCATTTGCTTCAATTTTAAGCTGTCTAATAACCAAATTCTCTTGGCAATAGATAGAGAAACTTAAAATAAAAAGCAAAATGAAGCAATAATGAAAAAGAACATTAAAAGAACGTCTCTAAGAAAAGAATAATAAAAATGGAGACATAATTTTAACCCAGTTAAAAATATATCAACACAAACCAATCCAAATGTTTGAAAAATGAATCAATCATGGCAGCTTAAAGGTTTTGAAAGCTGAAATTAAACTTTCCCAGTTTTTCTTATCAGCAGTGTTAAACATTCCTTTTTAAAATGGTCTATCATTTTCTTTCCCTATATTACTTTTTGATCAACAGTCATGAGCCATGTGATTCTTGCTGAATAAGAAATTAAAAATAGCAGTAACTGTCCTGTTTCTATTTTAAGTCATACGTACGACAGGTTGCATGACATTTCTTTATTCTGCCATATAAGAATTTTTTGGGTTTTTTACCCAGAAAAAAACCGGTTTGCTTCACAGAGATATAGCCAGCAGAAGAAAGCCTTGATGTGGCAAATCTTGTCAAGCATCCAGAAATAACTTATTTTTCCAAAATCTGTTCTTATTCTAATAACCCCTGCACTTATGGGAGAGAGAAAAAACAATATAGGCCATAGCAAATAATCTTTGTGCTTGGCTTATTTTAAGCTCACAGATTTAAAAAATTGGAAGACAGTTTCTGAAACATTGCTAATTATCCATAGATATTGGAATACTGTAATTTGATTAGTAGCATACATTTAAAAATGATAAAAAGAAAAAGATAAAAACAGAAGAAAGAAAAAATAAGAATATAGTAAAGAAAAAGAAATATATAAAGAAATGACTTCCCAGGTTCATCACTAGTAAAAACAATTTTAGTAACTTTCTCTTAAAATGCAACAAATTATCTTCTCTTCCATATCTCAACTCTTATCTATAATCAAATTCTTAAAACCTCATTGGTTCACTTTTGGTGTCAGCAAAATTTGATTAAAGGTTACCAAATATAACAACATATTTTCTCCTTCATCAAATAGACCAATGTTTGGTTGCTTCCTTTTACTTCTAATAATCCTGATCTTCGAATAATGTCATTGAATTTGATTTCTTTTCATTTTTTAATTTGTTTCATCTCACACAATATTCTTCAAAACTTTAACTAGCCTCTTTTGGAAATCCAGTACAGGAAAATTATCCAAGTCATCCTCTTGGTTTATTGCTTGCATATATTATTAGGCATCAACCAGTTTCTTTTATATGTTCAGTGTGGCATCTTTTTCCACGTCATTCTTGTAGTTGGTCATTTTTAAATCCACTTTCAGATCATTCCCAATCTTGTCAAATAAACTTGTTTCTCTTTCATAAAATATTTTTGATACATTGTTTATAGAGGATAGACACTATTAAAATTAACTCCTGGGTGCATTCTTCAAAAATATTCTTCAATATATTCAATATTAAAGTATTTTTTCTTCATTCTGTAATCATAAGTTGAGTTTGAGTGTTCTCCTTTAATTGAAATCTTTAGTTCCTTTGAGTCCCTTTAATATACAATGTTTAGTCTTATGTTTTTCTTTTAAAAAAATCAAAATGAAAGCATTTTCCCACAGGAATACTTCTTTATAATTAATTCCAAAATTTTATTTCAAATTTATCTGGACACTTAGTCCATTTGTAACATTTTAAAATCAAAATTTTAATCACCCTTTTCTTTTTTTTTTCTTTAAGAATTTTTTAAATTATTTTCAACAACAAACAAAAACAAAAATATAAAACACCATATTTCAATATTCCAATCATTTCAATATTCCAACTGAATAAACATATTATCTATCATCCATCAGTACTTATTCAGTCATGTTCTTAAAATTTTACACCTACTCCTTCCATCTTCCATTAGATATTTAAATAATTTCTCATTTTATAAAAAAACATTTTTAATTTATATAAATGTTCACATCAGCCATATCCTGAATTGCTACTGCTGGTCTAGATTGTAATTTACTTCCCTTTTACAAAATTTTAAATTTAATTTTAAACATCCTAGATATTTCTCTATTATTACTTCCATATCATATCTCTGCTCTTTAAGCTTTCATCTAGTTCCCCATTGTTCTTCTTTACTTTTCTAAACAAAAAAACCAATTTTAAGCTTCTATATATTTTACATAAAGTCATAATTTTTACAATATCCTCAGTTTCTCATTTTTTGTTCATTTAATATCTTATCCCAACCTCCTAATCCATTTTAAACATCTAAAACATTTTAAATAATTTAAAATCTTATAAATCATTCCCTCTATATATAGCAACTTTATTATTTTTCTATTAAACCTGTATCAAACATAAAACATCTTAAGCATTAAATATATTCTCCTTTTGTAGAACATCCTATATAACTCACTACACAATATCAAACTTATCATTTTAATCGATATAACATTTTAGTTATGTAAATAATTACTTATATCCTAATTTACCAATAAAATTCTAAATTTCATGTTCATTTCTTATTTACGATATTCTTATCTATTCAATTTTTTTTCATTTCTTCGACATTTGAATCTCTTTTATATCCAGTATTGTATCTGTAAATCTTAATCTCCACCTAATTTACCTTCTTGTTTTCCTCCAAGCTCTCTCAAATTTTTCTGTTGAATTCTTGTATTTCTTTAAAAATGGTTTATATATTCCTTCTTTTTGCTTGCTTCTTTGTCCAGCTGCACTTATCATCACACTCCTGCGGGTGGTTAATACTTTCCTTTTTAACTCCTTTCACCTTTCCTTGTCCATGCTTTGAGATTTTAAATAATAATTCAATTTTTTTCCTCTGAAATGTGATCACATCTCCAAAAACTTGCTGTTTTTCTTCTGTTCTTTCCAATTTTTCTATGTGATTATCATCCATACTACAATCATTCATCTTTTCTTTGATTCCACCTTTTTCTTTTGGCTTTAATATGCACCTATCATCCAGCTTTTGTAAAATCTTTTTAAATTTAGCCTCTTGTAAGTCCATAAGTATCATTAACATCTCTTGAATACATTTTGCCATTTGTGTTGTTATTATTATTTTTTGTGACAGTCCTTCTTTAAACTTTCCTTACTTTAGACCAGATTTTGAAGTTTTGTTTCTTTGTAAGTCCAAATATTTATTTTGCTTCAAAATAACACTTCACATCTGCTTTTTCAAGGTCAGATTTTCTCTCACTTTCACTTCACCACCAGGTATTGTTTTAACTTTTATAAAAAAAACATCCACCAATACCTTAGGGATTTTTTCCAATCTTACAATATGGAGGTAATATCTTTTAAATTTTAATGTAGGTAGTTATTCTCTCCTTTCTAGACTCTTTATTTCAGTCCAATTTCTTTTTAATAATAGTTAGCCCCTTCTGTCTTCAGTCTCCATTTTTTCCCTTTCAGACATCAGTTTCTCTTTAAATCTTCTTTTTAATTAAGTAAAGTAGTTTTTTTGAAGTAGGATTTTAAAAACTTACTCAGGTGGCTAGATGCTGATTTTTTCCCAATTTCTGCTTCTTAGCTTGTCTGCAGGTAAGCAGCCCGGCTTAGCAGATCTTTTGAAGGGTCCCTTCCCAGTCCCAGGGTGGTTGCCACCTTCTCTGAGACTGCGGAACATCCCCTCTCTTTGTTGCCTCTCTGGGGCAACTTTAGGGTTGAATACAGAACCGTCCTGATCTACAAGCCATCAGGCAGTTCAGCTCGGGAGCTTCCTGAGCCTGCTGCATCATTGCCACACTATCCACTGCAAATCCTAATCAATCTTTTTTGTTTACTCCAAAATACTCACCTGATGCTGTGAAACTTGTCAAATTAAATGTTCCTAATAAATTAAAAATAATTCTGAAATTCATTAGAAAGGTAGTATGCAAACATATTGTCTGTTCAGGGGGGTCATTCACAGTTTGAACAAGATTGCTATTCCCTCATTTCTCAGTGCTTTAAATCCACCAGTGACCACAGCCTTGCAGTCTCCTCACAAGGAACAGCTATCTGGAGTACATGTGGGCAATCTCAAGTCCTCTTCTTGTCTAGAGAAGATGTATTGAAGAGCTGGTCTACTTACTCAGATTCAGTTTACCATTTCTTCCCTGGATATCTTTCTCCCAGAATATTTTCCTTATATATAATTAAAATAAGCTTAAATTAAATACTGATAAAAGATCGTAAAGGCAGTAGTAGTGCCATTTTATAAAAGAAAAAGACTGACTCCTGCTATTATAAATAAATGTGTGCATCCTGTAGCAAAAACTATGCAAACGAATACATATATGTTATTTATCAGAAGACCAATGTTTAGGAAATATGAAATTATATAGATATCGTGGTTATGCGTATTTCTGAGTACAGAAGGAAGTGAACCACATTGTGCTTAATTATGAACAATGAAACATTTTTTAACAGAATATGAAAGAAAGAAAGGAAGGATTGCAAAGGAGATTGATGTTACCACTGAGAGAGCACTATCATAATAATCTAACACATTCCATTCTATTGATAAAGCTTGACTAAATCTTTAAACTAAAACCCTATGAGAAAGGAGGCAGAGGAGCAGTCCATTACGACAGCCACTCAATGTTACTTGACAAACTTGGGTTAAATAAAAAAAATTTGACCACCATTGATCATCTAGTGTGCTTTATTATATTCCTAGTGTTTATTTCAAAAGGCAACTGGACTTTGTTTTTTTCTTGAAGACATTTCACTTCTCATCCAAGAAACATCTTCAGCTCTGACCAAATGGTGAAGGATGGAATGATTTGTATTCATCTGCTCATTAGCATTACTTCTGAGAGTCATTGAGGCCACTTGAAGATTTATCTGAGTCACTTGAATAATGCAAATGGATGTGAGACCTTCCCAGAACTACTGAAAGGATTGTATTGTAAACAGGAGATAGGTGATGTCATATCCCCTCTGTTGAGAGAAAGCTTTTCAATTTTGAAATAAAGTCAATCTCACATTTACAGAGTTAGCATGTTGCCCCCCAACAACTTGGGTCCTCATTTTACTGACCTCAGAAGGATGGAAGGCTAAGTCAAGCCTTGAGTGAGAATCAAACTCCTGGCCGTGAGCAGTAAGTTAGCCTGCAATACTGCATTCTAACCACTGCACCACCACAGCTCCTTAATACATTTAGATTACATCATTTTCAGTAAGAAGTAATTCTTCAGAAATGACTTCATTGAAATTCAATAAGAAATAATATTTCAGAAATTATTTCATTTAATTTATGTAGAATAAATGGTGAGGTTGCTGGGAATGAAGTGGAATTAATGCTTTATTTAAATACATGTTTTATAGCACTCAATAAGTGTTCCATTTGGGAAAGAAGTTATTGCATGCATTAACTTAATTTTGAGATTTAGTACTTTTAGATGATTGTATTCTTTTGAAGTGTATTTCTGTCTCATGGGAATTGACTATTGAATAAGAAAGAAGATTTTCTGTACCTTACTTACAACTAATTGATTTATTGTTCAGCATTGGAAAGATGAATATATGGCTCCAACTATGCAGAATTGATCACCATAAGAAGATTAGCTATGAATAACTATAATGAATTATAACTTCCATTTACTGAAACATTTATCATACAATTTTATATACCTAAGTTTCTCTATGCATATAATTCCTGTATGTTTTGGTGGGTTATTTTAGCTTTATCTCCCCCACTTTTTTAAATAATTACTTGTATTATTTTTCTTCTCTTTTTTTGTATCTAATAAAAACAGCAAAGCTCCATCTTGGTGCCAGCTTCCCGCCAAGGAGATTAAAGCTGGAGAAAATTATGTGACAGGAAAATGGTATTTTCCACCAGGAAACTCAATGTATCCTTTCCTGAATAACCTTTTGGTTTGCAATGAGCAGATTCAGCTGCATGCTTCCATGCCCATTTCTGCTTTGGCTGTCAGAAAGAATGGAACCTTTCTGGTAATCAGTTTCTTTTCTTTTTCATCTCAAGTACAAATAATGACTCATGCAGACTAATCCACAAGAGTGGTATTCCTGCCATCTCCACCACCTGTCTTCTAACCATTTTTTCCTAACAAGTGCTGATCCCTTTTTTTTTGTTCCAACCTTCCCTTATCAAAACCAAGAAATCAATTCCACAAAAATGTTAAACAAATTATTTGTTATTAATATTAACTATAGTAATTGAATCATGCAAGTCTGACTATGCTTTATTCCCACAATCCTCAGTAGCCGCTCATGTGGATTACGGCAGTGCTTGTCTGAGGCTCTTGTGTATACCCACTTCTTCCTTTGGACTTAAAATAAACAAATAAATAAATAAATAATAAATAAATAATAATAATTTTATTTGTATCCCGCCCTTCTCCCGAAGGACTCAGGGTGGCTTACAAGCATATAAAATACAGATGACATAGATACTAAAAACATATTTAAAAATATTAAATAGAGCCTGAATTAAATCATGTCTTTCCCATTGCTGCCTTGCCAAAGGATCTGGCCTATTTCTGCAATTCCTCTTCCTTACTCCCTGCAACAGACTAATGGCATCAGTTTCATACATAGGATTGTATAGGCATATATTATGATAATAGAATTACACCATAGTGAAGAAAAATAACAAGCAACATGGCTTTGAAAGTATAATCATTACCAATAGAACATAAGCATATATTAATATACATTTGCATATCTTATAAGATAGTGTTGAATCCTATTTCTTTTAAAAACAGGGGAAATATAATAAAAATATAATAGTGTAGTGTAGTGTACTGTAGTGTAGTGTAGTGTAGTGTAGTGTAGTGTAGTG
>JANHFO010000953.1:166881-179700 GCA_032468095.1 Pareas carinatus
CAGTAACAGAGTGGTCAATGCCTGGAACTCACTATCTGATGATGTTGTTACATCCTCAAACCCCAATAAATTTAATCTTAAACTGTCTATAGTGGATCTCACTCCATTTCTAAGAGGTGTGTAAAAAGGGCGTGCATAAGTGCACTAGCCTTTCGTCTTCGTCCTACTGTCTCCATTTATCTGTACTCTTTTATATGTTTATATAGTATGCTTTTACTTAATCTTGTTATTTTTGTTGTTTTTCATATATGCTTGACTAAATAAAATAAATAAATAAATAAATAAATCTCTAAGTTTAGAGAAGCCCTGAGACAATATAATGAATGTTATGATTTATGAGAGACATAAAATATGTTCCTATGCATTATTGTTGTTCTTGCTCTTGCATGATACTTTCCTTATAAAACACCAGGAGTCTTCTGGAGGAAGACTCAAGAAGAGTTAAGGAGAAAAAATGGCCATACAGAGTAAGACAACCACTTCAGATCTTGAAAAAGAAAGCCAACATTCATCTACCAAGAAATCTGAATGACTTCAGCTCCAGTAAGTGATCAGAAGAATATAAACATGCTGAATATATAAGAGAAAACTAAACAAGCTGGGCATTTTATATTTCCAAAATGAATCCCTAGAAATCACAGAATGATCAAATTCCCAGCCTCTTTTTCTACTTGCCCTGAATTTCAGATATTAATCAAAACTGCAAAAAGAAGGTTAATTATTAATTGAAATGACTTTGAATTGATTTTCAATTACAGGATACTATTTTTGTTGACATTTCAAAAAGGCTGCAGGAATCCTATTAAATCTTAAATGGTCATCATTAATTGCCACTAATACACATGCACGCAGAAGCAGTCTCTGTTGGTTGGCAATAGTGAATTCCATTATCTCTTCCCATTAAACTTCATGCATTTCAGGCAGTTCCATTTCAGCCCCACTATAACAGCTACTTGGCATATCAATGCACTGAAAGTTTCCGTTTGACAGGGGCACAACCTACCTGCCAGCACCAGTTCTGGCATATTTTTCAGTTTAAAATATCAGTATATCTTCCATACAGTTGAAAGAAGTAGCCATTTCATTTAAACAGTGGTTTTTAGAGACAAGTAATTTCCAGGCATATATTAATGATCCTGACACTTCAAAATTCTGACACTTGGAAATGTAATGCATTCAAGAAATAAAAATAACTCCCATCTTGCAAGTACCTTTCTAAAAATAAGTTTGAACAGCCTCTTCCTCCCTCCAACAATGATTTATTCCATGTTCAACTTCTTCCACATTTTTTCTACAAATGTGTGCATATACAAATTAAAAGATTATAAGTAGCACCCAAGAAATTCCTATTTCTGATTAATGAATGCAAATAATTGCCACTGTAGTTTGTCATTTCATTTTATGAATAGGAAATAAAAATAATAATCATAGTATACATATATTGAAAAACAGGGGGAGGGTGAGTAGATCCTGCCCATTACTCAGACTTTTGAGAATGCATAGAAAAATTCCTGTTGAGTATTTAACTAATAATGGGTAAAAATCAGCAGTTTACAACAAGTTCTATCTACTAAGCCTTTCCCCCACTTAGTTATTATCTCTGGGCTATGAGTAAGCAAAGGTCATCCTTTAGCATTGTTCTAATAGAACAAAATATTTGTTACTCTGGGTTGAACTGAGGGCTTGTTGATGCTCTCTGAGCTTGCTGTTCTCTTGTAGACATTTAATTACCCAGCCAGGTAACGTTATCATGATGTTCTTACCTAGCTGGGTAATTAAATGTTTGCAAGGAAATAACCAAGCTCAGAGAACAGTAAGGACCACCATGTTTCTTCAACACAGATCATCAACCAGATGCTGGTAATACCATTCAGCTTCCCATGGCAGGTAGCCTGAGATGCACTCTGGCGTCAACTATGTATCTCAACCGCTTAACATCCCATATCAGAGAAGGGTTTTCATTTTAGCTTGATGTAGTGCTTTCCATTCAGCACTTTTGGCTGAAAGACACAGGAATATATCACATTCATTCTAAATATGTCTCTCAAACTCAGGACAGTTCAAACTATTGAACATGTTCTTCTGTGTTGCCAGCTGTATGCAGGACCTCAAAATGTCATACTTATCCCACTCCTGACCAACAAAACAGGATTCACCAATAAACAGTACAAGCAAGTTTTGCTTTCTGGCATCAACCCTGCATAACCCACAAGGTTGCCAGGCTTTGCATGGCGGTATGCCAAAGCAGGCAAACCGAACCTCCATTAGTATGGACAGCTAGAAATAACTGAGGATAAACTGTTGACCCCTTTTATGCCTTGGTGTATACATATCATGTCAGCTATTACAAGTTTAGAATCTTCAGATCCCTTTTGGATAATATAGTATTTTATCTACTTTTTTGTATTTCTATTTTATACTGCTGTTTTCAAGTTCATATTCAGATTGCTATTTTTTTTAGAATTCTTTTTATTGGTTACAGTTTAGCACATCAATATTACAAGCATAAAATTTTTGACGTTTTCATTCCAAGTAGAGCAAGACATTGAAAAATCATGTACCATAAATTACCTCCCTCCTCCCTTTCCTCCCTCTTTTCCTCTCCTCTCCCTTCCCTACTCCCCTCTCTTCCCTCTCTTTTTCTCCCTCCTCCCCTTCCATTTTCTTCTTTTCTTTCATCTTCCTCTTCTATATTTTTCCCTTTTAGACATTTTTTAATTATCTGCCTAGCTGATACATTTTCCAGGAAAACATACTTATGGGTGTGCATCCTGTTCATCCACTATCTTATTTGCTTACAAAAAATGCAATTTTTAAGTATAAAAAATCAATAACATTGTAATTTCCACCATAATAACAATCACATTATCTACTTAAATTTCCATCAATAAAATTCTAAATCTGTATCTTATTGATCATATTAAATCTCATATTTTGTCCAGTTTCCCCTTATTTATGTAACAGTGTCCCTTCCCCAAATCACACTGCTACAATCACAATTCTTACATTAATTTCCACTTTAAAAAATTGAATATACAACCTATTCATCTTGTCGCATTCCACCTTCTGACTGTTTATTTCCTTTTATATCTTCTAACACACTATTCCCTTTGTAGTAAAGATGAAAACATTCATCTTATACAATTGCATTTCAACAAAAAGAATCCCGAATCCTGAATATACATCTTATTCACCAGCTTCTTTTCAACTATCTATATAGTATCTTTTTGTGTCCAACTGTTTCACATTAGTATCTCCTGTCCAATATCTTTTTAACTAGAGTTAATTCAGTTTCACTTTTAAATTCATACATTGTATATAGCATTTCTGCCTTCTATTCCCTCACCAAACTATTGTTTAAAAACATTTTCATTAGTATTCCCTAAGAATTTCAGTTATGATTTGTACATTTTATAACTTTTCTAAGTAATGCAGTCCTTTACCTCCACATAATATCCATTATCTATTTAATTCAATGCATTTTTGAGTAAAGTTTTGTCTCTCATACGCTTTAACTGTTCATGTCTTTTTTATTCTCCATCCTGGCTTCTTCTCCGTCTTACCTGCAGCATGCCTTGCTGTCACTGTTTAAAATGGTTCCTTCTAGCCAGTGTTCTTCTTACAGATATTCCTCTATCATTTAAAATTCTTATTTTTAAATCCCATTTTTTGAGGCATTGTTTTTACTTTCTTCTTAAAAGTCTTTAAAATATTCTTAGCTGTTTTGTCTGCTTTTTAAAAACTTTTGTCACCTCTCTGTTCACTTTTGTCAGTATCCTACTGTTCTTCCATTTTATCTTTATTCCATTTATAAATACATCCTGCATTTTTTGATTTTCATTTTCAAAATTTGCAATGTTAAATTCAACACTTTTCTTAAAACGTTGATACAGTTTTTCCATAGATTTTTCCATTGTCTGCCTTACTTTTCTTTTCTTTTCCTGCATTACCAATATTCTTTTGTTTCTTTCAATTATCCCCACCATTTAATTTATATATGTGCTTATTATATGTTTAGCTTATACCTTTCTGGATGAAGGAACCTCTCACATACCCTTCTAAGGCAAAAATCTTCTTTTCCACTCTCCTTGTTCCCCCTCACACTTTTTTCTGCTCAATCTTATAGTTAGACTTCTGGGTTTTTCCCTCTTTCCCCTCTAGCAAACTCCTCTCATAGTCTTTTCTTGGACCTAGATTTCCACAATCCAATCTCTTTTTTTACCTTGGGGCATTGATTTTAATTTCCTTTTTCCTCTTGTTTCTTGCTGGCCATTTCTCCTCAATCTTCTATCTCCTTCCTTTAACTCTTCACCTTTTCTTTCTTATAAGCAGCCTTGGTATTTTACTCAGCTCAAAAGTTTTAATCTCCATCTTTTTTCCTCTGTTCTTTCCTTTGAGCAGCTTTAAACCAGACTACAAGCATTTTATTTCTTCTTGTCAACATTTCTTCCTCTGAATTAGTTTGTTGTTCATCACATGCCCACTCTATTTTGTCCTTTGTGGTTTTAAAGTATCAAATTATTACCACCTCAAAGCCAAATCCAGCCCAATTCACAAACTTTCAGTTTTTAAAGTTTTAATCCATTATTTCAAATTTCTTATTCTTATTCTTAAATCCATTTTCAATTCTTTGTTAAATTCATTTTATTTATTTTCTATTTTTGCTGCAGCTGCCATTTTATAATCCACAAAAAAGTTTTTACAACCAATGCAATGCTCCTTAAATTCATCCACAAATCAGTACCAGTTCATTATATAAAGAATCTTCTCTCCCATAAGTTCATTTTTAATAGTACAATAGCAGTTATTTTATTTGTTTGTTTGTATATTTATCTATTGATATATTTATCTATCTATTTATTTATTTATCTATTTATCTATTTATACTTTTATACCGCTCTTCTCCTCGAGGGGACTCAGGGCGGTGTACAGCCATTTAAAATACATGTCAAACATGCAAACAACATTTTAAAATAACTAAAAGAAAATTTTAAATCATGTCTGAATTTCAAAATCGCAAATATAAAACCAATTTATGACAAAATTAAAAATTCAAATTGTTTAAAATTAATAAATTTGTTTTTTATTTATTTAAGCGGGAAATGTGTAATTAGGCCAATCCAGCCTGAATAAAAAGATAAGTTTTTATGGCACGGCAGAAAGCACGGAGGTCTGAGATAATTCGTATCTCTGGGGTGAGGTCATTCCAGAGAGTTGAAGCTACCACAGAGAAGGCTCTCCCCCTGGGGGTCGCCAGCCGACATTGTCTGGCTGATGACACCCTGAGAAGGCCCTCTCTGTGGGAGCGTGTGGGTCGGTGGGAAGTATTTGCCAGCAGAATGCGGTCCTGTAGATAACTAGGTCCTAAGCCTCCCTTCTCTTTCTTCTTCCCCCCAAAATTCAGTTCCCCTTCCTGCTAGCTTGCTGCTTTAAAAATTCCTTTTGGTTTGTCTTTAGTCTTTTTTTCCCCTCGTGGCCCAAATGCAAATTCCAAAGTAGAGGTATCTCTCCCCCCCTCTTCTTCACCACCTGCTGGAATCTTTCAGATTTTTCTTAATTGCTCTTAATTGTTGCTTCCGCCTTGATGTTGGTTTCGCTGTTCTAGCACCTCTCCTTTAATGGCGGTGAGCGCCCTTTCTTCAGTTCGATGAATAGGGATTAAAGTGGGTTAGCGAATGTGTTGGCTGCTGCCTGGCACTCACACCCGCTGCACCCCCTCCTTGACCTTCTCTCCAGGCTGATCTAGGGCCAATTATGACCCCACGGACAAAGAAAGGGGCTTCAGCAGCCGAAGCAACGGCTGCTTCACCTTGATTGGCAGAGAGCGGAACCGGAAGTCTTTTTCGTTATTTCATTAACGACAAGTATCTATCTAGTTTCACATAGGATAGTACTCCTTGGATAATTCACTTCCTCTGCAATAAAGGTAAATTAGCAAAATAGAGTTAACTCAAAAGTTGAGCAATAATATGCAGTTTTCCCATAATATTTTCTACACCCTATATATTACTTTGTGCCATATTAAGAACTATTGGATAACAAAATAATTGCATCGGTTATATTTATGGAAGCACAGAATTTTAAAATTTATTCAACTTTGCCCTGATTAAAAATAAACAACTTCTTGCTAAATATTCAGTGTAATTTTGTGAGAATTTCATAACATGATTAAAAATAGATGTCACTTTTGAGGAAGATAGATTAAGAATTACCCTTGGCTTGTTAGTAAGAAATTATGGTCATATTAGATTATGTTGGTTTAGGTAGCTAGGTTATGATTCATTATTTCTATACCTTGTACAAACGATAGCATCTTGTCTGATCATGAAGAAAAGGAGAGTTGGACTTGGATAAGACACTATCAGGGAATCATAAGTCTGAATAATACAGTAGAAGTTCAAAAAATAGGAAAAGTGCAGTGACTAACCATTTTCCTACCATTGCCAAGAAAACTGAACAGGTATATCCATGTATTTACCAGGATTTTAGCTGGCCTAAGGGAGTCTTTACTTACCTCTATTATATTATCTATTATAAATTGCAAGCAGAAAAAGGGGTAACTGAAGAAATTTTTGCTTTTCAATTGTATTCCCTGCTTGAAAGTTGCAGTTAAAGTTCTGTATAACTTGTTTGCTTCAATTATTTCATCAAAAGAGCTGAATAAAAGTACTGTGTTCTCTATACTGTTTTTGTTGTGGATCTGTTTAAAATTGAAATAGCTTAGCTTGAATAATAGTTTAGTAACAGTATGCTCCAGCCAGAAGTTTGGCAGGATCATTATGTCACATAAATAATTTTGTGAGATAGCATTGGAAGAGAAATGAGCTTTCAGCAGTAATTTTTCCATATTCTAAAAAACCTGTGCTGCCTAGGCAGAATTCAGCAATTGCAGAATCTTGAATCCAATTTATATTAATATATGTTCATATATATTAGTTCCCTACAGAACCTTACTATTATCTTTCTCTGGTTTTAATTTTTTGAAGTAATTTTATTTGGCATGATAATAAAGGAGTTCTTTTTGGGTAGGATAGAGAATTTAAGGTTACATATTTTCTATTAAGTTATTAAACTGTAATAAGTAAGAATCCTGAATTTATAGCGAATGTCTTCAAAGTTGACATTAAGCCGTGAAATGCATGACAAGTATTCTAGTATAACCAGATTCATCTACATCTTGTAATTTTCATTAAAATAAATGAAGGGCAAAATATTGTTGGTTTAAAAATGATGTGTCATTTTATGTACATAAAACCTGAATCAAATGCATAGTAGATTGTTCTTTTACTCTCTTTTGTGTTTTACCATCCTCCAAAATGGCCTTTAGGTGGTAAACGTCTGGGATGGTGGGTAAGAGATTTCACTGGAAGTTATAAATTGATGGAAATTGAGCAGGACTCCTTAAATGAATAAACATTCCTTATGCTTGCTTAAGGATTTTTTGAATTCCACTCTTTACTTTGATTGATTGATTTACACACAAATTTACAAGCACATAAACACATGTGCTTCTATATGTGTGTGTGTAAGTGGATACCCAGTCGCAATATACATTCACATAAATACTTATTTAGTAATTTCAATTTATAATGATTAACTGTTTTATGTTTAATTTCTTGTCACTGGAAGTTCAGTTTTCTTTTTTGGGTTTTATGTCCAAGATGCTTGGAGGGCACTTTGGGGAGTTATAAAAGAAGATATATTGATTTTTAAGTATAGTACAGAAAAACATCCTTAACAGCTTGCCTAATTTTTATGTATAGTATCTGTGCACAATGTTTGATTTCTGCAGATTTCATAGGATACAAACATTTATAGAGCAGTGGAAAATATTAAAAATGGGCATTTTAGAAAATGAGAATGTGCCATTTTAGAATGAATAAAATAGTATACTGGAATGGCACAATAAATGTTTTACCTATTCTTACTAATGTATTTATGGTATTTTATGGTTTATTTTATAGTTGAATTTTTCAAGAAAATGTATATTTTATTGCAAGAAAAAGATTAATAAGTGTGTTAAACGATTGAAAGATTATGCTGAGGAAGAAACTGGAACTTATGCTGTATTTTGTAAAACCAACCATGCTGTGAGGTAGCAATTTTTTAAAAATAACATTGAGTTCTGCTTCTCACACCTCTAATATTCTTTTACAGCATGCTATGTATTAAATAGAGTAACATATATGACAAAACTTTCTTCACATTGCTGTTGCTTTCTTTGGGAAATAAAAATGCTGTTGCTATTTTCAAATCAAGCTGATAGTTGTTTTCCAGAGAGTATTAGTTCATCATTGTGTAGTGCAGTATGCAAATAAGCTGCTTCAGCTTAGATGCACTGTTAGATGCTCACAAAGAATCAGTAGAGCTAATTCAGCGTTCACTTGTTTAAAACGGCAGATGGGTGGTTATGCTGGCGAGCTATGTGTTCATTAGCTCTTTACTAAAAATAATAGAATGTTTCTGTGAAGGATCAGAATACCGCTAATGAATGGAGCTAAGGTTTATTTGCTTTTGGGTCAATATATAATGAAATGGCTAACTGAGGCAACTCTTAGATGCTTAGCAGCGACATTGGCTTAAATATGTAAATATGTAAATATCTATTCTTTTTAAGCAGCAGCAAACTGTATCTAATTGAGACACTCTTGATGGCAGCTGTCCTTAAAGGAAAAGATGTTTTGTAGATATGCTAGCAATAGAGAGATGTCTGAGATTTTGTTGCCATTATACCTTTAAGAGGTGAAATAATGTAATGAAATCAAAGTAATACAGTTTTTCCTAACTATTGAAGGTGTTAGATATCTTCTTGAATCCATCAGAAATAAGAATTTGTTTTTGGTGTTGTATGATTTGAGTAGAAAATAGGCTTTTCTTTTCTACAGATCTTATCTAAAATGTGCTGTTTTTAACGAGCCATTTCATAATGTGTCCTATATGTGCACGCTTGCTATTTAAGGCTATTCTGCAGAACATATATGAGTTAAAAGCTTTATTCGTTTCTATATTGGATATTAAGTTTTATTTTATTTTTTAAAACTTCTCTCTTATGATTGCTTTGTACCTCCTTCCTATTTATAATATAATTTTCCTGGGTTTGAA
This sequence comes from Pareas carinatus, assembly GCA_032468095.1. Classification (NCBI taxonomy): domain Eukaryota; kingdom Metazoa; phylum Chordata; class Lepidosauria; order Squamata; family Pareidae; genus Pareas; species Pareas carinatus. The sequence continues at coordinate 175,984 of JANHFO010000953.1, forward strand.
AATGACAAGAAATATTTGGACTATGCATTGAAGAAATATATTTTGCAAATAATGGACGTAGGGAAGGAAATCATAACTCAGGGTGAAAAAGCATCTATAGAACTATGAATATCACTCTACACTGGGATGGGCTGTTTTAGAGTCGCTTTCTCGGCGATAAATAGCTCTGCCAATGAATGAATTCTTACGTATTCAGAAGCACAACACGTGTTGCAAGTAATTTAGAACATAAAAGGCATATTTAGCTCTCGATATAGAGCTAAGACAAAAATAATCATGCTTATCACCATCAGGAAAAGAGAAGATGCCCTGCATATTTCAGAAAAAAGAAACAAAAGAATGCTACTGTATCTGAGGACTCCGACATCTGCTTTGTCTGTACAGAGGATAAAGGAATTTTGCATGCTGAGCTTATAAAATCCCTTTATAAATGTTAGACTTTTACATTTCTTTGATTCAGTAAAGGTTTTTTTATGTGAATTGTTCTTTTTCAGTGAAATATGTTTGGATGTTTATTGTACATGGAAGATAAATGAAGCTGTTGTAGTTTACTGAGCCTATGTGGGAGAGCTGTTTGACTGAAGTAAGGAGAAATATGAACTGATTGCTTTTGGCAGTTTTTCATTCTTGGATTCCTAGGTGTTTAAGCTACACACAAATGTGTGTAGGAACAAAAACATCTCTCTGCTGAAATATAGATTCTAGTTATCACAGTTATTTGCATACAGTGTGCCAGTGCCAGTAAGGAAGCAAATTACATATAGATGTTGAGAGACACCAACTTTGATTTTTCATGTTGCAAGAAGCTATTTTTTCTTTTTGTTAAAAAGAAGAAAACACTGAAAATAAATGAGAAAGCAGTACAAATAGTAAACAGAAGAGTATTGGAACATTTCAATAAACTGAAGTAGGCAAGGGTTGAAAATATGGATGATTCAAGCATTCTTCGAAGGAGGGGGTTACAGGTAAGAATTCTGAATAATAATCTTTGACTGACTTATTTAGAATATTGTGAAAATGTTATCTTTGTTTTAACTAGAAAACCATAGTGGTGCTATGTGTAGATTTTGGTCTTAATTATTTTAATACTGTGAATGTTCTAAATGAAAATGAATTGAAATTGCTAGTAAAATATTTAATAAATTATGTTAAAGAGTTTTAAAAGGGTTCTGAAAGATTTTTTTAGTCAGCTCAATTGTGTCTAATCAAAAGATAATTAAGTTGCAAAATCTGTATGAAAATGATTGAAGTCATGTTTGTATTGAGGAATATATTAATAATGTTAATATGTAAAAGAATGTGGATAGTATGCCCTACAATATTTTAATTAAATGACTTTTCTAGTTCTCTAGAAATATAATTGCCTAGAAGTTCTCCACCATGTCAATTTGTGATTTTTAGAAGCAGAGTTTTTAATATTTTTATGAGAGAGATAGCTGACAATGTCTGTCCAATTGACAATTTTCAGTTACCAAATTGGCCCCTGATTTGGTGTAAAACTATGCTTTGCTTTCATGGTGCATAATAATATGAACTGATATATTTCCAGTTAAAATTTCTAAACATGTTCCTAGAAAAAAAACACATGTAAGGAAAATTTTAGTAAATGACAGTGCAGACAGAATTTTTGGGAAGTATCTATCAAGTATACATCTTTTAAATGTAAAACTTTGTATAACAGGGTCAAATTATTGAAGCATAATTTGGTGTGAAATTATTTTATTTTTATAGACTTTGGACCAAATATATTCAACCGGTTGTTGAAAGTTCTTCTGGATATTATTTGTTTCTGTTAATACAATGTCTTTGTGTTTGTTGTACAGGAAAACTCCGTAATGAAAAACTAATGTTGAATGTTTCCTCTTTTGTTAGAATCATTGGTATCTTTGTGAAATTCTAATTAATTTTAACATAACTTGAGATATATTAACATAGTATTAAATCCAAATTTAACTGGAGAGGCCTGGAGAGAACTATATAGCATTTTTTTTGCAGATATAGAAGAGATTTGCCATGAAGTTGGAAGTTAGACCAAAAAGTGCTCTTTTAAAATTTGGAATTCATTACTACGGTATATTTGAAATCATTTGGGTCATGAATGTATCCTTGAGGGAGGCATAGAACAGGACAGAAACATTATATGTAAAAACTATAGACATGGTATATAGCATGGTAATCCGTAGTGTTAAAGATCTTTTACACGATGTGCTGCAACAATTTTTTTTACAGCGACATTATAAAACTTTACTGTGGATGTATAAAACGGCATTTAATTTAGTCAACTTGGCCACTTATCAGTGGTAAAAGAGGATAAGTTTGGTTTTCAAAGCAGTGCTTGAAATAATTGAAGCAATTAACATGCACATTCTGTAAAATGTTTCTATTTTCAGATATGGAAGAAGGGAGTCTACACATTGTTTGATCTGGCTTATTCATTTAAATAGGTTTCATAAATGAATAATTCTAGGAACAAGCCAATTAATTTCTTTAAAAAGTGACTTCCTATTACCACTATACCCTATATCTGCTGTTATTCTGCCTTTTTTGGCATGAGATAGCTATGTATCATCCCTATAAGGTAGACCAGACTGAGAAATCAATACCATATAGGCCTATTTTTGTAATAAGTATAGTAGCAAAACCTTGTAAGTTGGAATGTGTTCTCTCTCTCTCCCTCTCCCTCCCTCTCCCTCCCCCCATTAAATTTGAGTGAACTAGAGAGGGACCTGTTTGAGACATTTTCTGAAGTTAATTTCTTGGAATGAGCTCAATTCCTCCTTGTCTGACATTTGTTGCTTTGGTAGCAGCTTTTCCTCCTGTCCTTTAAGCCAATTTCCCTATGCCCTCTCTGTTACGTATTGGAATTGCTCATTAAATTGTAGTTGCTTGCATCCCAAGTGTTCCAACATATCAAACAGTTTTTATTTTATTTATTTATTTTATTTGTTTAAATTTTTATACCGCCCTTCTCCCCGAAGGGACCCAGGGCGGTGTACAGCCATTTAAAACACATTAAACATGACAAAGACAATTTAAGAAGTAATTAAAAATAATATAATATCAAGGCTAAATTTAAAAAACTGCAAAACACAACCAATTTCGGCCAGATCTAAGATTTAAAATATTTAAAATTTATATCGTATTAAAATGGGGAAAGGCGTGATTAGGCCAGACCAGCCTGTATAAAGAGGTAAGTTTTTCCTCTCACACACACACACACATCTCTCTCTCTCTCTCTCTCCCTCTGTATCTCTCTCTCTCACACACACACACACATCTCTCTCTCTCTCTCTCTCTCTCTCCCTCTGTATCTCTCTCTCACACACACACACATTTCTCTCTCTCTCTCCCTCTCTCTCTCTCTCTCTCTCCCCCTCTGTATCTCTCTCACACACAAACACACATATCTCTCTCTCTCTGTATCTCTCTCTCTCTCTCTCTCTCTCTCTCTCTCTCTCCCTCTGTATCTCTCTCTCACACAAACACACACATCTCTCTCTGTGTGTATCTCTCTCTCTCTCTCTCTCTCTCTCTCTCCCTCTGTATCTCTCTCTCTCACACAGACACATCTCTCTCTCTCTGTATCTCTCTCTCTCTCTCTCTCTAACTCTGTATCTCTCTCTCTCACGCACACACACACATCTCTCTCTCTCTCTCTCTCTCTCCCTCTGTATCTCTCTCTCACACACAAACACACACATCTCTCTCTCTCTGTAT
>JANHFO010000957.1:148934-166222 GCA_032468095.1 Pareas carinatus
AAATAGTGGTGAGTCAGACGCAAGTGAGTGGGAAATGAATGATCAATGAATTGTTTTTGACAAATATTACTATAGATAGAACAAAACAAGAGCTTTACTAACAAAACTGTTCTGGCTTGCAAAATTTTACATCAAATTGCTCTTCTATTTCTCCCTTGAGTATATCAGGTTCATATATTACTCTAATCTATAAACCACACTTTATAAATCATGATAGTTAAGGAGGTATGTTATATCAAACCCAGAAAAAAATAAGCTTGAATATAATGGGCTCCAATTATTTCAGTTTTATGCAACTTTCAAACTAGAAATCATCAACCTTGTATATTAAATACTGAAATGGGGAAAGGAAACATTATCTTAAAAATTTAAGCTGATGCTGCTACTAGTACGTATAAGTGACTGGAAGTTCCTATTTAAATCTAAGCTCATTCTGTTTCTTTAGCTATTCATATCCATGCATTTAAAATGCATTTGTAGAATAAAGTGACTGTTTTACCAGTGGAGAGTTATTACCTTCTATTCACTGGCAAGAAAGACCTTCACAATTTTCCTATTTTATTGCAATTGTGAATATGGATCTTTCTAACTCATAAAAGTTAATAATCTCTCTCCTTTATGACTAAAATATTCTTTCTCACTATCTAATACTTATAAAAATAATCTTCATTCCCCCGGCTAAAAAGGTATTCCTTTTTTCTTTTGTTTCTGATGAAATCAAGCCCCTTCAAAAAGTTAGAAGGACAATCAGCTTTTCTCTCTTCATTAACTAGCCTCAAAGCAAAATTTGCTGTATTTATGACTGATTTCAGTTTCAGAAGCGGAGTGATAATGATAATAATAAAATCATTGAAAAATATAGGACATGTTCTAGTATTAGCTATACAATATTATAATTTCATGTGGCCTTTATATGTGAAAAATGAACGTTGTAATTCACTCAAGTTCACTACAATTATATTGCAAACCCATAACACTTTTGGAACTAATCTGTTATTGAATAAGACTATTTATCACGTATTTAAAGCACTTGAGTGTAAATGTGTTTAGAATCATAAAAGTACATATAATGATCCCTTCATTTCAATTTACAGCATACTCTAATTTATTTATAACATTTCATCAGTCCTTATTGACTTTAAAACTAATTTCCATATAAATTTAATCACCATACTCACTCAAGCCTAGACTAATCATAGATATGTTGCAAGTATAGAAAATTCCTGAGGGAGAAATATAAACTGTGCCCAACTCTGAGATCTTACAGGTAATACAGACACATATGCGTATGTCAATATGAGGCTCAAGTAATTTTTCTCTTTGAAGAATGTTTACTAAAATGATAAGGGTAGACTTCTGATTCAGTATATATTCTTGCATATCAATCAGATGGACCAGCTTATGTTGGTAATATGTAGCTATGACATTGTTTTCAATAGTATCCTTATATGAATACATGCAGACACATAACTCCCAAAACAAAGACTGTAATGCTTTATCACCATGACCAAGTTAATATGCACATGTTATGCAAGCAGTAACATTCTTTTCTCTCCCCCCATCCTCACTTTGGACTATCTTTCACAAGAATCTAAATATTCAGTCGCAGAATTGGAGAGACTTAAAACTATGGAAAATTTGAAGCAGCTGATCAAAGATAGTTTAATTAAAAATATTCAGCTCAGATGTTGTACTTGTTTACCATATATCCCTAGATAGACAAAATCCATCATCCACTTTTGAGTAGCATGATGAAACATTTACTTTTGGCAATTTTACACCATTTGCAATCCTAGACTATCCACAGGTACTGGTATTGCAGTAGAGTTGACTGCTCCTGGATCAAGCATATTTGGGACTATAAAAAAAGGCTGAAACCAAGTAAAATCTGGAATACTGTTATACATTTAGGACTGTATAATAGGGAAAAACATACTACACCCATGTAGAATACATTAAGGTTTTTTCCACATTCCATTTCATGCATCATGATTTAACAAAAAAGCCATAAATATGTCTCCCAGATTTTGTTACCCTGATGTTACTTTCACATCCAAGATCACCAACAACAACCCTGTGAGGTGAAGTAGGCTGAGACTGGACTGACCCAAGGTCACCCAGCTGGCTTTCATGGCTAATGCAGGACTTGAACTCATTGGCTCTTGCTTTCTAGCCTGCTGCCTTAACCACTAGACCAAACTGACTAAAACCTGTTAGTTTGTTGTTAGAACAAAAATGTTCTAAAGCCCGGTGTAGCCTCTAGAACCTGATTTAGACTTTACACCATTGAGGCTGCACATTCTATGATATCAAGAAATATTTCATAAAATATTCTGTCTGTTATTTTAAAATATTTATTGAAACCTGATACTCCTCTGTGTGCTGAAAGTGGAGGGAGGAGAAGAAAGAAACAAAGTTTTTGAGGAAACTACTGTAAAGAGATAGGACTCAAACACAAATGAAGGAGGACATCCAGTGGTCAAACAAGTTACATTCTACCAGATAATAAAATTGATATTTTTTATGTGAAAGGTTGTCTTCACATGAAAAAGTTCTAAATAGTTTTTTTCTCACTTAAAAGATTGATTCACTACAAAAACAAAGCAACTTAACAATAAAAATATTACTAATGTAGTGTCATGTAAGTGTGTCCTATTCTCCAAGAATCATTTTCTGGATATTCTGAATCAAGGTCAATAGAAACTGTTGTCCTTTATGAGAAAATGTTATAAAAGTTGATACCTCCCCAGTGGATGCCATTTCACATCGTAGAATAGGGTCAACATCTCTCAGACGGGGCCAGGAGAACATTGGAGCCTAGAAAATGAGAAAGAAATGTGAATTCATTTGCAACATTAATTCTCCAAATATAGTGTATGTAGTTTGCAATAGTGTGAATATCTGTAGCTCGGGTAGAGGATGAGGGTGGAGGTTTGTTCTCCAAGCTTGTGGGTTGATTTCCAAACGTTTCATTACCAGGCTAGGTAACATCTTCAGCAGATTTCTAGCGGATTGCAGAGTTTGTATTCTGTTTATAAGGGCTTGATGTGGTCAGTAGGTGTTGGGATGGGATGGTTGCCTTGAGGGATGGTTTGGGAGGTGTCAGGGGTAGTTAGCATATGGAGATAGACTTGTGATAGTTCTTGTGATAAGGCAATCAGGTGAGGATCATTGAGAGGTGAAGTGCTGGTTGTGGAGAGGTTGTGGACTGGTTGAAGGTTGGTGTTATCTCTATTTGTTTGTGCATTTGGTTTGAATTCTCAGAGGTTCGTAGGCTGATTGCAGGTCAATGTGTCTATCTATGAAATTGCTTGTGGAGTGCCAGGCTTTTGCCAACAAACTCACAAGCATGGCAGGAGGTTGAATATTGTTATTCCAATCCCTAGGAATAACAATAGCCCAAAAACTCACAGCCACACTTGACCAGGAATTATCCAAAACCAAAGACACACTACAGAACAATGAAAGAAACAACATACTTTGCAAAATCAACTGTAGCAACTGCAATCAATTTTATGTGGGACAGACAATTAAAAACCAGGATCCACAAACATCAGCTGGCAGTCAAACACCATGACCCCAAATCCCTCATCGCTACCCACAGAGACAATGAATAACATCAATTCAATTGGAGCAACATAACAATAATTGACCATGCTATCTTCCACCATGCTCATGAGTTTATTGAAGCCTGGCACGGGAAGGAGAGAGGGTGAAAGAGGGTGACAAAGAGGAGAAAGACAGGGGGAGGGGGAGAAACAGGGTGAAAGAGAGAGCGATAAAGAAGGAGAGGGTGACAAAGAGGAGAAATAGAGAGGAAAATGCAGAATTTTAAAAAAAACTCGTAGCAGAGCACAGGTACAAAAAGCTAGCTATTCTATAACATCATTCCACACATACCTTAATGCCCACATAATTTGATGGAATTCTAGGGTTTGTCAGTGTAGGAAGAGAGGATTCATGGATTTGTTCCTCAGTCATCACTTTAGTGGCCACATCAATGAAGTCCAGGCCAAGGGATTTAGATATAAATGGAATAGATCGTGATGCTCGCAAGTTACACTCTATCACCTACAAGAGAGAGAGGGGGAAAATCTTTAAAGAGTGTCTATATATTGATTGTGAAGAAAGATAACTCCCAGATATAATCATAACTATTTATCGCTTAAAAACTCTGGACATTATTAGAATATTTATCATATCTTTCTCTAGCCTCCTGCCTACACACATACTGAAAAGATAGAATTTACCTACATCCACAATGGATACATATAATAAGATGAACGAAAGTATCAAATTTCCAGCATTTTCTGAGATTAAATTCATTCAAGACAGTCACTAATGATCTTCACATCGTTAATCAATACTGAAAAACATTTTCCAGCATGGTTTTTATTATTTCTCAAATCTATACAAATTACATCTTCCAACAAATATAACAAGATTAGAAGATAAATAGATGAAATATATAACAATAAAGATACAAAACGTTGATGAAAGGATTATCAAAGGACAGGATAATCCTTTCATCAACGTTTTGTATCTTTATTGTTATGTGTTTGCTGGAAGATGTAAAGAGGCCAAAGCTTATGAATCAGTTCTATTCCTGAGTTATGACTGAGTCATAAGCTTTGGCCTCATGATGATCAACCTGAAATTTCAGCTTGCCATATTCAAGCTAGATCATGTGTTTGTAAAAGCAGCTCTTTGTATATGACAGTGATGGCAAACCTATGGCACTGTGCCACAACAAGCACATAGAGGTCTTTCTGTTGGCACACAAGCCAAATTGCCCCAGCATCACCCAGAGTTGAACATGCTCAGAAAGGAGTAATGACACCAGGTGATGATGTCACAGGGCCATTCACATGCTCAAAAAGAGAATAGTGGCACAAGGTGATAACACCATGAATCGCAACTCATTAGCCGCGACTCATCCGGACACTCGATGTCTAAAAGGTTCACCATCATTGGTATATGATGAAGGTATTGTACAGGCTTACCAATAATATATGTAATAGCATAAATTTGTTTTTGCTTACCAATAATACATGTAAGCATAAATAGCATAAATTCTGTTTTGTCCTTGATGCCATGGACGTATTGTAGGAAGGCTATGAAGTGGAAATGCCTACTGAAGCATGCCTTCAGCATATCCATAGTGAGAGAGGGTGTGATAGCAGTTAAACTGCTTTCCTGGATTTTAGGGGAAGATATCATGGTTGCGGGTAGTGGAACAAACCAAATGCCATTTTAACTACTAACTTCAACCAATAAGTATATTTTTAAAAGTACATACACTAACTATAGGTTGGAGAAAAGATAAGAAGTATTATGGCCAGGAACAGATAGCTGGAATGCTTATCTATTGATGCCTATAATAACTGGAGTAATGTAGGTTTCATGAAAATCACTGAGAGATGGAAGTATTGAATTCCCTCTCTCCAGCTCTTGCAGTCCTGAAATTCTTCCCTCTCCCATTCCTACAGTTAATATTGTACCTAATATAGTAGTAGGTACAAACGAACCATCTTGTAAGCAAGAATACCTGGAAGACAAATGTCCTCTTTACATTTTCTTCTATCCTATTTGTTTTTGAGCTATCCATAATAACCCAAGACAGCAAAATAGCAAGCTCTGTATATCGCAGAGACAAACCTCTGCCAAGCCAATAAGATGAGTCGCTTATAATATTCTTACAAATCTTATTTAGTACTGATCTGATTTAAAGCAAGTGCTGAGCTAACATGCATGCTGACAGACAGCAATTCTACAGACCTTGCTTTCTCCTCAAATTACTGTATTATTTAGGCAAACAGAGGCGTTCTTTCAAAATTGTACCACAAAATTCTTATACAGCAGTGAATGACAGAGTATAAATGGCACATACTGTACACTCATGAGGCATAAAACAAGGCAGGTATTATATGACTGTACAGCAAAGAGCAGACTTGGCTGATTTTGCCAGGTGTGCAAGAAGAAACAAGGGGCTTCTTGAAAAATGTGCCATTTATTATGATCTACTATTTTCTACATTCAAAAAGGTCTCACCAGCACATCGTTTCCTCTAATGAGAAATTGAATATTGAATGGTCCAGAGATAGCAAAGGCATCAGCAATCTTTCTGGTTGCAATTTTCACCTATAAGAATATATAAAAACACCTCATTACTAATTCAGTCAGATAATAAAAATTCATTAAAGATAAAATAAATAGAAACCAAACAAATAAATCAGTTTAATTTTACCCAAATAGCCTGAGAAATGTAAGTGTAAATTCGAATCAAAGCTCTTATTAAACTTATTCTAGTTATAAGTCTTTAATATTAATTTAGTTTTATTTAAAATCAATAACATCAAAATAGCATCATAATTAACAGAATAACAGAGTTGGAAGGGACCTTGGAGATCTTCTAGTCCAACCCCCTGCTCAGGCAGGAAACCCTATACCATTTCAGACAAATGATTGTCCAATCTCTTCTCAATTTAATATTGATCTACATTATACCATACACGATTTCTTGGTAATGCTAAACATAAAAGAAAAATTGTATTAACAAAAAGAAAACAGCAGAAACAATTTAAGAACATAACATCTGTTCAGTTGTATTAATTCATCCTGATATTTTATCTGATGCCTAAATGATGAGCAAGCAAAACAATGACAGCTAACAGGGCGATGCGGTGGGTGGGCAAGGGTGATAGACAAGTCCTTAACAGAATTCCCTTCTAAGTCAAGAAGTTGTATTAACACTTGCCTGAGAAGAATTAAAAACTGCACTGTATCCTAAGAACTAAAAGTGCAGATGAACTGTCAAAAGACTACAATTATGATGTGCAGTGCTTATGCCATGTTCATCTTCCTGCCTGGCAACCATCAGGCATCTTTTTGCAGCAAGTGCAAGCTTATAGCAACTCTTGATGAAAATTAAATGACTGTAGCAGCAAAGGACAAGGATTTATCAGTTCAAAGAAAAGAGGCACTAAAGTATAAGGAGGCAATGGCAATAACTCTTGATAAGGAGGACAGTTAAACAGAGGAGCAAGCCCCAGTGAATGAGAATGAAAATGAAAGGCAAAAGTACAGTATATTTTGCACTGTTGAAACTCAGAAACAGTTTTAAGCCTGTTGCAAATGAAGCAAGCAGGCTCTGAGAGGAAAAGGGGGAAAAAACGCTACCAGGCTTTCATGATTAATGGGCTCTTTAAGGTAAGCCAGGTCAAGAAATGGACTTCACAAGAAATCCTGGAACAATACTTTCATTTTCCTCCCTCTTATACCAAAGAAAATGAAGGTTTTAAGTTTGTTTCCAATGCCATTTGCCTTCTCTCTTAGTTCATGGCCTCCACAAGGTCATCTCTGTAGTTTTCTGCAACTTTATAATTAGGTCTCAAGTTCATTTGCTATAAGACTGTTCTACTCGTATGCTAGATACTGTCTGCATGCTTTCTTGCTACAGCTTTAGATAAAACCAGGGAGCCAACATGATATGCAAGACCACTAAGTCTATCACTTGGTGTATATTATGAAGTGATAAAATACAACTGTTTCTTTGTAATCACTTTCTTCAATCAGCTTCCATCATTTCCCAACTTTTACCACACTGAGCTGTGGTTATAGAAATTAAAGTTCAGTATTCTTGGAGGATATAAAACTGATGAAGGAGCTTCTGCAACAATATGCTTGCTCTAAATTAGAATGCATTCTAGCAATTTTCTTTTTTTAAAAAAAGTTGAGAGAGATATAGGATGCTACTCTGTACTCATAAACAATCCAACAGTATCAACTGTACTGACCAACAGAAAAGTGTTTTATTCAACATTCAGCTGGCTTAATATTCTGCTAAATACTCTAGTTGAATAGTTTTCAGGTGAATTTTTAAAATGTCACGCATTTTAGCCCCATGATACCCTTTTACCTTGTATAGTTAACCAAGGATTTACCTTCTCTAAGGCTCCTTGGCTAATTGTTTGTGCAGGAAACATCAAAGTAGCATCTCCAGAATGAACTCCTGCATCTTCCACATGCTCACAGATTGCATGGCAGATAACCTGCTCCAAAGAGCCAAGAAAACACAATCATTTTATATTGGTTTAGTCAGATCTAAACATGCAACCTATAATAGGTGAAGTTATGAGGGATTATTTAGCATTTTTCATTTCTTTATTTCTGGTTCACTTTTCCTGTCTGGAAAAAGGATTTCCTCCTTCTCATTTGATTCACCATAAGACAAAAAGCTCAGAGACACATTTTTGTCATAGTGTGTCACTTCCTTAACATACCTAACATGATGCTCAATGGACTTGGTTCTATGTACTACACATGTATGGTCTGCTAAACATGATTGAGTGACTTAGCTAAAGGATTTCAAGCAGGGCTCTTCTTTACACAGAAAAGAGTTATGGGACCAAGGAATGAGAGAACTGCCAAATTAACTGTGAGAAAAAGAAGAGTATTCAACATGACAATTGAAAAATGGCTACGTTGTGAATTTGAGCTATAGTCCTTCAAGGTGCAATCTTTCTGGCAAATGAAGAAGTTTGCAATATTTTGTAAAGTCTGTGATCAGCAGAAGCAAGAAAAGTGCTGAATGTCAATGCTGGAGGGTTAAACCAGGATTATGGGTTTTTTTCTGTACACACAATTCAGAATTCTATTAAATTGCAATGGTCAGTGGCAATGATATATATCTTGGACTGTGTGAGTTACCAAACTAATCTGGTATAGCACTACTATACATTATGACAGGGAAAGATGCCCAGTATCTAATGGCCCTTGTGAGGAAAAGGTTATTGTCACTGAACACTACACCTTACTATGGAAAGATGAAAGGGAAATAAGCAAAGGTGACAGCTTTTCAATGCATTACAAACAATGTTAAGTAAATGCAATGTTCCCTGCTGAAACTGAAAACAATGAAAGTAATTCTAACAAGCATGAGCAAGCAATATGATCTTTAAAGAACTTCATACCAGAAAAAAAACAGCTTACTGACAAAACATTTCTCAAGGCTAGGTGGCTATATAAAATCTTTGATCAGTCTGCCTTTGTTTAGCTCAGCTGTAAAGAACTTCTATCTACAGTTGAAAATGGAACATTTGTCAAGTCTCTCTACGATCATTTTATAAATCCTGGGAGAAAAAAGCAAAGCAGAAAAGCATCTACCTTTCCATTCTTTGCAACTGCATCCATTTCCACCTCTCGAGCTCCTTCAATGAATTTTGTTAGGACAACAGGGTGTTCCTGTTATAAAGAGAGAATATATTCAGCACTCAAGTTAGTAACTACTTTTAGAAATGTTTAATTGAATTGGAAAAGCAAAGTTAAAAGAAAAAAGTGTAAGAAAATTACTTCTCACAAGGCTTTCATGGCTCTAGAGAGTTTAAAATGGGAATAAAAATACAGTAGTAACACCGAAATCAATTACACACCTCTCACTAATTTTAAAGGAATGCAGACCATAACGTCTTGGCTGTCAAAGTCTGCACTAAATTTCTTTCTGTGTGGAAAGTCAATCACTTCCTATCTTCACTCTGCCATCATGGGTCCAATTGGCAATTGTACCCTTCAATTTTATATTCCTACATAGACTTCTTTCCCACCATCATACTGTTCTTGATCCATAACACATTGGGAAGAAGAAAGAAAAACATAGATAAATTTCAGCCTTCCTCCCATAATTCCTATACGCAATCTGCTGTAGAATTGGTAGGAAAAGATATAGTCATATTACGGTATCTCTCAGGTGTCCCGCAATTTTCAATTTTTAAATAAGAATGTAAGTAAGCAGCCCTTTCTGCAGAATATAGTTTGCAGTCAAAAAGGATATGTCCAATATCTTCAGCAATTTGCGCTCCACAAATACACAATCTTTCTTCAAGTGGAACTCCATGAAACCTCCCCTGTTACCATGAACCCTAGTTGTTGGAAACAAGCTCTAGAAAAAGCTCTTCTAAGATGTTGAGGCATATTGGTTGTTAAATACTTCTCTAACTGGGAGGCTGATTTAAGCTGAGCCAATCACTTCAAGGGCTTAATCATCATCTTGGGCAGCCACATCAATGACACTTTCTTTAAAAGCTTTTTTGGCCTTCAGATCTGATTGGGCTGGGATTTGGACAGAGAATCCACACTGTAAGGTGGCATTTGAAAGTAGATTGCCCAAACAACTGATTGATCTTTGAAGCACAACTTGGGTGATCTATCTGGGTTGATAGACAAGATCTTCAGTCAATAGTTGAATACATTAATTATTAGATTACTTTGTATAGGAGGTATACCCAGCTCTGCTCTTACTGCTGGAGTTGGTGTAGATTGTATCTACCCTCAAGATAAAAAAAGTAGACTGTATCTACTGCAGCAAGAGGGCATTTATATATCCTCACAGTTCTGCATCATACATGATGTGTGGACATGTCCAGAGCAGTACAGAATTTACCACTGATTTACCATTGCCTTTACTCATTTTTTTAAAAAAAATTTAGGCTAGTCTACATCCTGGGATTTCCTGGTGCTCTCCTGTCCAAATAATAACCCTAGTTAGCTGTTTGAAAACAATTAAAATTGACTTGATGCTGCCAGCTGCTGACTCAATTGAGTTGGAGAGGAGAAATTTAGAATTGAGTTAAGTCTGAACTAACTGGCATTTTCCCTACTCATTCTGCTGTATAAAAGCCTGCGCAAATCTTGTCCCAATATTTCTCCCCATTATGGATGTCTACTATGGCTATATATTTTCAAGGCCTATCATTCAGAATTGTATAATTTCTAATCTATTTCTGGGTTTTTAGAACTAACTGCTAACAGCCTTTACTTGGAATAATTCCAGAATTTTCTTGTTTGTCACTTTTCTCTGTATCTGAAATCTTGGCACCATCAGTCAAGGGACTGTGATGGTGAGAAAACACTGATGGCAATCTCATGGCCCAGGAAGCCAGGCAGGCATAGAAGGAGCCCTCAATAAATCTTAACTGTATTTCTGATTCTCAACACACATTCAGTGTGTGACATTACGCCAATCACACACAGCACCACATTTTCTAAAAAGGAGAGTGCTCCCAGCTGGAACCAGATGTCCAAAAGTGATTGGTATGTTGGATGTTAAGCTCTTGAAAATCTTGTCTAAGTAGCTTGATAGAAGCTGCTGGCTGGCTCATTTTTGAAAGCTGAAGTCCTGACAAAAGGTCATTCTTGAAAAGAATGTGCTGCCTATTTTTTAATCTGATCTTTACCTTCTGTACTGTCAAGAAAAAATAAAGTCCAAATGTATTTATGATGGGGGAATGTTTTTATCTTCAACCCAGTAGTGGCTCTAAGAACAAATCCTTATGATCTGTGTATGTATGTATGTATGTATGTATGTATGTATGTATGTATGTATGTATGTATGTATGTATGTAAACAATTTCTATAGTAACATATCCCATCAAGATGATTCTGTACAACATACAAATTAAAAACCAAAAAAATCCAACAACATAGTTCATAAAATCTGTATTCCAAAACCATGCTCTAAAGTAGTGCCTCTCAGTACACCTTTTCACTTTTAAAAATTATGGAGGACCCCAAAAGAGCTTTTGTTTATTTGGTTTGTATTTATTGATATTTACCACATTACAAATTTAATTGATGTACTCACTTCTCATGACTATTTGATTGGGTTTTAATATTGTATTTTTGTTTCAACATAGGCTGGCAAATAATTTTGATTTTTGCTGAAAGAATCCCTTGGGGTTCTGGGACCACACTTTAGGAAACAGGATCGCTCTAAAAGATCCCTGTGGTCAAAAAGCCATTCGTCTTCCAATTACAAAGACAATGCAATCCGATAACAAGGGGTGTTTAACCTCCCCACCCAAATGTTTGTGGGAATACCTGGAAGTTTAACACCATGCAAAAGGCCCATGGGAACTGGTCCAAGCAAAGGTACTCCACAAGATAGGTGCAGTAACAGAGAAGTGGCTTATTTTAAAATCTAACAGTCATCTGCTTAAAGATATTTTTAAAATAGGGTAAAACATTTCTCAGTGTCAGGGTTGAAAGACAGATTTTGTTTATTCACTTGTTTACTACCCCTGAAGTGAATGTTTTCAACTCTATGAGACCTCTGCTGCTGATGTTCACTGGTGGTTTTGCCAAATCTGATAGAAAGGGGGCTCCTTTCTTCCCTGCTGACAAGAAGTATCAAATCATCTAATCATGTCTAGTCCTCAGCAAGGAATGGAAGAACTTGGCGCTGCCAACCCAGTTTGGAGGCAGGGGGTAGCCGTCTCGTCACCGCCAAACTCGGTGTGACCTTCTCGGTGCCATTATTTCGGTGTGAGTTATTTATCCATGAACATCTTGTCACTTGGACAAGTGGTTGCAAGCATCCAATGGAGAGCCAATGGGCTGTCAGTGGACAGAGGAGGGAGGTCGGTTTCAACCTGAAGGCCAAATCGGCAGTGTGACTGAATCATGGGATAAACTTCCTGATGGTGGCTTTTGTTGCTTTTCTGGCTGTAGCGGGGGATGTTTGTTGCTTTTGTTACTTTTGTTTTTCTGTTTTCTGTTTTCTGTTGGGAAGCCCACACTCACACACACACTCTCTCTTTTGGTGTGTGGGGTGGGGTTCAAGAATAACAGAGTTGGAAGGGACCTTGGAGGTCATCAAGTCCAACCCCATGCTCAAGCAGGAGACCCTTACAGAATTATAGAGTTGGAAGGGACCTTGCAGATCATCTAGTCCAACCCTCTGCTCAAGCAGGAGATCCTCCCTTCTCCACCCTCTGACAGCCCACTGGTTCTCCATCAGGTGCCTACAGCTACAGCCTACAACTCATGGCAAAATGGCTCCAAAACAGTGGTACTGAGAAGGCTGCACCAAGCTGGTGGTGGCAAGAAAGCCACACCGAATCAGCCACATCAAATCATCATAGACCACTCAGCAAACCTCTTCCCAATTATTTTCCTAAAGAGATTTAAAACAGCTATAACTTTCCAAATCAGCACCAACCTATAAAATTGATGGCCTGGATGAATATAGGTTGATCTGTTCAGTTGAAGTAGAATTTTCTGCCAACCCTGAAGAAAAATACCTTTGTACCGTAGTACTCTTCTGTTTCTAAATGAAAACATTGCCTCCCTGTCCTACAGCTGGGTCCCATTTGTTCCATTGCATAAAGGATTAACTGTGGCTCCTGAACAGGATGGAAATGATGTTTACATCTCACAATAATTTCCAGCTATTCCACACAACAGAATTTCCCAGAGGTGCAATATACACTTTTATACAATCCAGCCTGATTTGGCTTTCTCTGCTCAGATCAAAAGCGGTATGTCCAGGTAATTAGAGATTGGTTATGCTGGTAAGCATCCTTAGACATCTTAATCATGTTAAGAGATTACCTACCAATCCTACAGCCTTATCATACATAAGACATCCATGTCAGTGACAATTATGGAAGCATCTCAGCAGAAACACAGCATTGTTGAATGTTGCATAAAAGAAATGGAAGCTAAATTATTCTTGAATTTCAAAACTCTTCTCTGAGGCACAGCTATGGAGCAGGAATATGACTCTAAACTGAGATATGATGATCTCTCCAGAATTCACCACCAACGTGCTAGTTAGAATATCAACAAAATTTTAGAAATCAGTTCTGTTCCCTGTAAATTCGCTAGATATAAGTACAATACTAATTATAAATATGGATAGAAGAGAGCACTACGGATCAATTAGAAATGGATAATTAAGTTAAATGTGTTCAAATTACCTCATACCTTGAAACGTTCAGTATTCAAATGTACAAAAAAATGAGGATAGTTTGATTGAAAATGTAACAGTGTACTTGTAGCAGTGGGAAGGGAAGAGAAACCTGGTGTAATACCTGTGAAACTCTGGTTGCCTCTGCCAAGAACTTCTTCATTTCTTTCTCTGTATGTACTACATTCATTGCTGAACCACTAATAAGAAAGATAAAAGAAAACAGTTTTAGATTCAAAAACCTCTTGTATCTAAGGATCTGAAAAGCTGAAAGAACTGTTCTCCAAAGGAAAACAGTACTATTTCTTATTTACCACTAACATGAGAATGGGCATAAGAATACTCCAAAGGAGTAAAAAAAGGGGGGATCTGGATTAATAACCAGGAGCTGGGAATCATCCTACTATATAGAAGATATTCTAGAATAGGGTTTCTCAACCTTGCTGGGGAATTCTAGCAGTTGAAATCCACATATCCTAAAGTTGCCAAGTTTGAGAAACACTTTCCTAGTGAAACTTCTTTGTTCAGTCTTTTCAAACACAGCTTAATGTTTGCCAGAAATGTTTCTTTGTAAAATACTTAAGGGCATTGAAACTTTCTGACTGGTTTACATAAGGTCTGGTCAATGCGATTTGAAAATAATTGTGCTATTAAAGTTTAATGTCAAAATAAATTAGTCGGAAATCAATGCCTTTTCTAGTTCCCCCTCCCACTTTGCCCCACACTTTTCCCTTCCTTTTTCCCTTCCTTATTTTTGTATTATTTTCTTTTGTGTTTTTCTTTTTTATATTATAAACTAATAAAACAAATCCAGAATGTAATGCCAAAATAAATTATCAATCATAGCTTTGCCAACACATTTTTGTCTTTGACATTCTTGCCAGATAGTTTAATACAGTCATAGACCAGCACAGATAATAAACACAATAAAATTTAAAATAAATTTAAAATGTTTGTAAAATAACCTGGCTGCTGTCTATATGTAATGTCCTAGATGCAGTCTATAATAAAATCATAATGTAATTATTACAGTAATATTCATCCAACAAGTTTGTTGCAGTCGAAGGACAGGGACCAGAGACAGAGACCAGAGCAAGTTAGGGACATTCAAAAACTCTACCCTCCATAAATCTGTGGCCAAAGCTTAATTTCTTCCCGCGAGGCCTTGCTCCATTAATCCATAAGGACAATTTCTCCTCTTCATGGATCAAGGCCATTGAGTTCAACCTTGCCAAATTAGGCTTTTCTCCAGCCTCTATACTCAAGTTGGACCATGACCGAGCGAAGCAACTCCTGCGGCAAAGAGTGGAGGATATCGAGAGGCAAGCAGACTTAGGGAAAGCCCCGCAGTTCCTGGCTCCTGACCGTATTAGATATGTGGTTACACCTGCTAGTTAGCAGGAGTCCAGATGGAAATAATAGTTTCAACTCCAGTTAAAATTTAGCTGAAAGGTACATCTCAAATGAGAACCAGTTTAGTGTAGTGGTTAAGGTGTCAAGCTAGAAACCAGGTGGCCGTGTATTCTAGTCCCACCTTCGGCACACAGCCACCTTGAGCCAATCATTTTCTCTCAGTCTTAGGAAGCAGACGATGGCAAGCCACTTAGGAAAAAATATTGCTAAGAAAATTGCATAGATGTGTCCAGAGAGTTTCTGGCGGAAGTGGAAGTGGTGGAAAGGGTTTAAATATCCTTATGAAGATAAGAATTTCTTTTCAAAACAATTTTAAATGATTTATAGATTAATCTTTTCCATCTTTGGAATATTTGGACTGCTTTAAAAATCCAGTTTAAAAATGGGTTTGACTGAATTGTTTAAAGTTAACTCATAGTTAATTGAATGTTGAAGGCCTTATGCACATATTTTTCTACTGTCTTGCTACACTATAGCAGAACTGCCTTTTTCCTGCTTAAATATTCTTTCTGCTTCATTCAGTGTTCAGGTTGCCTCCTTCAGACTGATGGTTCTCTTCTCTTCTTATTGGAAAGCTTCAACTGAGTTTCCATTTGCACTTGCAAACTATGCTCAGCAAACTATATTTCTTTTCCAATCCTCTCATCTATGAATAAGTCCTTCACTGCATTAAGCTTTGGAGAGGGATATTTAGAATATTCCTGCATTCAACTCATTGCCACTGCCTCTCTTTGTTTTTGTCAACTATGTGTTGGAAGAAAAGCAGCTGTCACAGCATGTATTGGACAGAAAATAGTAATGTGGGACATTTTCATATAGAAGTGCCTAACTCAAAATATTGTCAGCATGATGTAGATATACTTGCCTCTAAGAGGTAGCAAAAAATGAAACTGGAAAAATAAGGGTTGAAAATGTGAACGTTCTAAGGGCTGTTTCAAAGGTACCATCATTCACAGGGGTTTCTCCTCCCCTTCTCACTTTTTTATGAGTTAATAACATGCTGTGATAAAGTACCAGAATGCTGAAGACTGCTGACATTTAGAGTAATTCTTCAGGATTCAGTTTTTTCCAAGTGTCAGGAAGTCTGTTTGTGACATTTATCTGCCTAGTTTTGAATATGGCTAATCATTCAATGGTTTTTTGTGATCCTATCTTTGCATATTCACTGTCAATAGGAAGTAGAAAGAGCAAGAACAGTCAAACTGATGACATACTGGGGACACACATTCAGAATATATTCTTCAGACTTTGGACTTTGAAAGACTTCCTTTATACTATTCTTTAGAGTAGCTTCCATTTTTAGGAGAGCCTAAAAAAGAGATATACTACAGTGTGAAGAGCTCCATTAAGATTGATTAGATGATTCATTATTGAAGCAGCATCTTTTTTTCAGGCTTGGATTTTTATTTGGGAAACATCCTAGACTAGAAAATTATGGAACATTGGAATGATATTTTAGATCACCTAAAGGCATCAGGTTGCATTTATGTTAACCAGAATATGCCAGATCACTGTGATACATTTTTCTGACTGATTTAGAATTTTAAATATTATGGATGACTATCAGTTCCATTAATGTTGTTTTACCCTTATTGAGGTTCTGCTTGGGGCATTAGAAAATGAGAACTTCATCTCAGAGGTAATCTCTACAGATTGTCCACATAAAGTTGAGGCACAGTACAAAATGTGATTTGAGTCGTCTATAGATGAGCATCGGTAAAACACAAATGCTATGGTTTTTTGCAAGAACAAAATGGGATGAAATTTACAGAAATCATAGACCTTTTTGACAAGGGTGTCAATAGTGTAAGGCGTCCACAGAGAGCAATAAAAGTGACCACAAAAATATGATCAAAGCCCCTCCCATTACATCTCTTGCAATGCACATTAAAAATGACAAAATACTGGATCTTCCGGTGGCAACGCAGCCATTGAAGGACGGACTCATAGAGTCCACCAGACCCGGGACTGCGTAAAAGCCATCCTGACAGCTTAAAATCAGCTGTTAGGTGGCTGGAAGCCTTTCCCTCAGGCGAAGAGGGAGGGGTGAGCAATTGGATCGAGGGCAGGACTCCCCTAAGTCCCTGAATTTAATGCAGGGACTGAAAGGGTGAGAGCCCCCCAGTGAGAT
>JANHFO010000957.1:172755-183229 GCA_032468095.1 Pareas carinatus
AATATGATCTTATTTGCCTTATTTTATTTTATTAATATGGGGTCCTTTTCAGGAAGTTGGTACGGTCATGTAGACACAGTTTAGGGCTTGCTGAAAGATAATGACATGACTAATGACCTAATAAAGGAGTGTTTTCATCTGATGATTAGTATTGATTTGTGGAATACTGGAATCACAAGGAATGCATATACAGGCACAGCCCAAGATGAAACAGCGCCCTGGGCTTATGATGCTGTTAATCCTTATGTTGCTGAATTTAGGGTTATGGAAGGGGACCATACCTAAAAATTCTCTTGAGTGGAAGTGGGCTTGTTTCTTGGAATAGCTGATTTGATTATGACGTTCATGTGACACCAATGGTTCAATTCAATGTCTCTAGTGTGAACGGAGCCACAGACTTATGCGACCTCCCATACTAACTGATTTCCATTTCATCTGTCCATGACCCAGGTTAATTGCTGCTAAGACTACAAGAATACTGCATAAAAAGTAGTCTCTGCCATGTATGGCTGAAAGTCTATCACGATTCATCTTGCTGTCTTTGATGGCAGGTAATTCATTCTCCAGCACTTTATGCTCACCCTTTGCAGCTTCTTTAGCTAAGAATGGTCTCCATTCTGCCTTCTGTTTTTACTGTTCAGTTGACTTTCCCTCAAATTTATTACTGGTCTGCTGCTCTTTCAAACATAAATCCCAGATTGAATTGGCATGAGGGTTCTCTAGTATTTTTATGGATGCCTAATGGCTCAGTGCCATGCCAGCAGAAGGGTAATACTGGGAAGTAATACCTTCCACAGAATCTTTATTAAAGAAGTTAGTTCAAACTTGCCATTCACTCAATAACCATTCTGCTATATTCCTCCAATGCTACCAAATTCTTGAAGTAATCATCCTTATCAAAACCATTTGTACAAAGACCAAGGGAACTGTCTTTTTTCATTATACAATTCATTGTCAATAACCAGCATGAAATGAGATGGGACAGTTCCACCCATTACTCTTATTGGAGTCCACAAATTTATTTTGTAGTGAGAGGTTACATTTCCCAAAGAAAAGAATCTTCCACAGTACAAACTGGCAAGTGAAACTTCTATCTCTAAGATCTTTGGCTGTAAGCTGCCCAGAGTTATATTTAAACAATATGCAGAGCAAATAAATAAATAATAACATAATAATCATCATCATTCCCCCCGCGCCCTCTTTGGACATCTACAGCAAAAAGAAAAGATGTATATTACTGTAGTCAGTAAAAGATGTATATTACTGTAGTAATTGACATAAAACAAAACTGTGGGTGAATTCTCATTCCTTATCTGTCTACTATTCTTGTTCAAAGGGACATTAATGCCCCCAGCTATATTTTTACTTATTCAGTAAAAACCCATTTCCATCTGTACTCCAATGGGATTATATCTCTGCCAACAACTGTAAATTACAACTGCCTACAAAGTGAGTGAATTTGAGTTGCAAGGTCAGTAGATACTAATGGGAAAAAATACATCATAGTAACAATAGCTGTAACCTAATAAATGACAGCACTTACCTGGCCATTGTAAGTGACATAGAGGTAATTAGTTACAGCAGGGTATTCTCCTGCCAGCGTATCAATCTGCAAAATATGAGAGAATTGTCAGTATGAAAACTACAACTATTTGTCAGGTTCATGCAGTACCATTTATTGCTTGTTCTGTTTCTCTTCAGGGGTGTGTGTATGTGTGTGTGTGTGTTACCTCTGTTCAGGTACTTACTGAAACAACACAAGAAAACATCAGCCAAATGTTATTTTAACTATTTAACTATTTCAATAATTTCACTTTAAGCATTAACTGAAATTAATTCGCTCCCTACTGATGCCTATATACAATAATATATATTCACAAGAGGTTTTGGAGACTACCAAGGTTTGCACAAGAACAAAGAGTCTTCAAAGAATAAAACAAGAGGGATCAATCTAGTGTGGAGGAAGTGAACCATAAACCTGGAATGTGGTTGGCTGGCTTTCCTCCACACAGGAACATTGGTCTCATTCTAAATCAAAACTAAAGGAAATCCTAGATTGTTTTTCTGCAGAATTTGCCAAATGTGGATAAATACATCCCTAATTTCTCAAAAGGGAGTCCCACTTTATTCAATGAGGTTTGCTTACAGGTAAGGTGAGCAAAGCTAATGCTCAGTAGTAAAGATGGTTTCAAATTAAATTTATGCCATGCTCAGCTGCTGCTACATCTTCTTCAGCTGTTCAGATCCCGCCTGTAACATTACTTAGAGCATAGAGCACAGTCTGACTCTGTAGTAAAAAAAATACCTTGCTCTGACTTTAAAATTTCCATTTTTAATATCTTTTGCTTGAGAGAGAGAGAGAGAGAGAGAGAGTGCGCGTGAGAGAGAGACTTGTCAAAGGATAAATTGCTGATTGTCATTCAAGGAACATTGCACCGTCACCAATGCTGCTAAGCCAGAGGAGCACAAAAAATTGCATGCTTGTCTTAAAGAGACCAGAAAGTAATGGAAGAGAAACAACAAAGGGGACAGTATTTGGACAACAGGCTTTTAGGTATACATGGATCCTTCAATAACTTCAACAGTAATCAATGATCTCTTAAAAAGAAGAAGAAAAGAAATATCAAGATCATTCATTTCAGTATCCCTTAACTTAACCGCAACATAAACACCTTTGAAAACAACTGTGGGACTGTCACAAATAGCTGAGGTACACATTGCACAACCATAATGAATACTAATTGAATCTGCAATGATGGAACACTTAAAATACTATCCCACAAAATGACAGGCAAAAGAAGTTATACAGATTATGGACACAAAGAAAAATTATCTTTTTTACTTCACTATTTAAAACCAAAACAGGAGAAATGACTCAGTTCAAAGTAGGGTAGAGATGCAGATCTTCCTTTCATTAGTAAGTGAAAATTATTTAATGTTAATTGTTATTTTGGCAGAGAATATGCATGATTGAATGTGAGATGATCTCATGCTGAAATAGAATGATGCTTGGATATTAGACAATGTAGAGAGACAGTTGGCTATCTTGGAAAAATCTCATGATGACAGGAGACAAATGAGAGCCCTATAGACCACATGTTTGACCTCCAAGGCTAACAACTGCAATGTTCAAAATATTGATTTGTATTGGTTTTAGTATATAGCAGGTTAGGTGACTATTTCTGTCTATGTACTGCTCCTTGTGTCCAAGACTGAAGGCCTGTTTAAAAAAAAAATAGATCAGTTGCTAAAACACAGAATGCCTACTTGGGATGCTTCAGCTATTTCCAGTCATGCATTCTTTCACCCATTTCCAGTTTGAATCAGGGAAGTCATTATCTAGGGGAGACATCTGTTGCTGAAAATAAAGACTAGACTTGCTGGGTAAATGTGAAGGTTGCACCCCCGCCCAGCACATTGAACAGATGTGCACATGCAGTTTTCCTGGCAATAGTATGGAAGTGCTTTGCCATTGCCTCCCTCCCAGGGTATTTTTGTAACTTTCCAGAATAGCCAACAGTCCTTAATTGTCTCATATCCACTAGAAAGCAGGCCAGACCCTGCTTGGCTCATAACACTAGACAAAGTCAGTCAGGAAGCTGGCTTGCTGGATGGATGTGAAATATTTTGACCTTGAAAAGGGCTCATGGCATTCAGAACTCAAAACCAGCTATTCCAAGTATACAAAAAGTGATCCAACTTCAAAATGAGCACTGAGTGTTTCAGCAATGGTAGATTTCTACCAGAATTTTCAGGATAGACCTTTCAAAGGTCAGAATTAGAATCAGACTACTTCTGACCCATTTGAATATCTCATATCACAGTCAGGACATTTCATGACAGAATGTTTCACATATTCTATTAACTGGGCTTTGGGCTCTCACCTTTTGTAAGACATAGAACTACCACTATATGAAATTGAAGCTAAAGAAGCAAAAGAAATTATGTTGAAAACTGCAGGTTCTTCAGAACACAGGAAAAAATGACAAAAAGGTTGGAGAGGGAAGGGGAGGAGGGCTGGAATTCTGAATAGGCTAAGAAGAAACTATGAAAAAACTCCTCTCCCTTCTATCTATTTGACCAATTTACACTTATGATTATGAGGACTCCCCTCCTCCCCGTGCTCACTTGCTCTCTTCCTCTTTATCCTGGTCAATTTACTTTTAACTGAATTTTAAATGCATGGTCTCTATTTTATTGTTTAATATTTTATGTGGTATTTTTATTAAGTGTTTATTAAATGCCACTTAGAGTGGCCTTTGGTGAGAAGGGTGGCATATAAGTTTATATAAATAAATCCATTGATAATAGTAACTTCAGTAAAAGTTTAGAGATCTGCAAAGTTGGCCAACATTGAGGGGGTGTTTCTGCTGCAGCGTCCACTAGACAATCAAAGGGCAGAGGTGACTGTATAGAGAGGATAAATTGAACAGCAGTACTTGAGCTGTCAGAAGCCAGAAAGCATTACTTTACATGCAAAGCTGAGAACACCTGCTATAGGTTGCATCCGGTATGCTGGTAATGAGTAGAGGATGTCATTTTCCATTCCTGGTTTCCAGAAATGGTTGATGGCCTATTCTCATAACAGGGCAAATTGGCAATATGGGTGTGCTCTGTACAACCCATTCTTGAGAAATGAAAAGTTAACAATATCAATGATTATCAAGTGTACGTACTTGGTGTCATATTTTCAGTGTTTACAGCAAAACAGCAATAACAGCAGCAGCTAATGGGTATGCATTATACCTGTTTCACCCAAGGGGTTATATTCTTCTTGATTCTCAGTTCCCTGCTCTGAGCTTCACTCAGTCCTAGGCATTTCCCAATCTGCTTGTCTGAGAAGCCGATCTGCTTGGCTCTCCTCAGGCTTTCTTCTGGAACAGAGTCACTGTAATCAACATAAAACATAACAAAAAATGCATAATGGCAACAGGTTTCCTGTTCTGTTTCTATATTTTTCAGCCTCAGGGGAAGATGAAATGTAGATGGAATAAAATGAAAAGCAGAGGGAGAGCCAAATGCAAATCTTTTCTTATCAATAAATCCCACCACTCTCTTAAGCTGCTGAGTGCTTAAAATATTGCTGTTTCCTTGGAGAAAGTTTGTGATCCAGAACAATAATTGGCTGCTAACCCAATTATCTGGGATACAAACAGTTTTCTCTGAGGTCAAATCTGACATGGAGCTTGCCAAGAGATTCAAAACAAATTCCTTGGGTATCCCTCACAAGTAAGCAATTCTGGAAGGAATTCTTCCAGTGTCATATTATACTCTTCAATTCCAAAAATGCAGAGATTATATTTACTATTAATTTTAATTATTTATTAATCAAGATAAAGCTTCAAAAAGCATCATTAAACATTATACACTACAAAATTCAGTTTGTATTCTTAAAATAAGAGCAGAGATAGCAGAAATATCCAATAATTGCCTCATACCTAATATCATTTAAATATTTATAATCCATTTATTCTGTCTGTGACAGTATTATAACATATTATTGTATTTGTATTTACTTATTTTTTATCTAATCTTAAACAATACAGAAAGGTTTTCTCTAAAATATCATTATCAGTGTCCATTTTTATATAACCCACCCTCACCCCCATGTCCTGGATGCTAAAACCCTCTTCTTGTCTCACAAGTTCTTTCCATGAGCAACTTTCATCTGCAATATTAGGACAATATGTGTATTCACCCAACATATTAATTCTGTATGTTAATCACATTGGTTTATTATGAAGGAAGTCTATAGAAACTTCTGAAATGGTGCTCAGGTTCTTTAATAATATTGCACCAATCAAGGTTCCCACCTTCTCATACTTCATGCTTGAAATAATTGCAAGATTTAAATTGTCATTTTAAGTTACCAACTTCAAGTATGAACAGCTGTTCCATTGTGCAACAACTGGAAAAGTAAAATAGCAGTTTCAGGCTGATGAAAGAGCTTGCAGGTGTGTTTTTAGAAATACTGTTTATATTTTTTAAGAAATCTTGTAGAACAGATAAAGTACAAAAATAATGGTGGATATGAATACTTTGTTTCTATTCTCAAAAAAAAGAGAAACTATAAATGAATTCAGTATTAAGCAGTATGTCTGCAATTGTTTAGGAAACAATTCATTGATTACTGGAAGCCAGATAAATGTATTGGGAATAAATCAGATCAGATCACAAGCATATATAAATCAATTTAGATTTACTAATATAGTAAACATTGGGCATGAATTTGTGATTTACTATAATTTTTTCATGGTATTCTTATAGACAAGAATGTAAAGTAGAAATTTAAAAAATAAATCCTGAATCAAGAGCTAGTTAAGTGTTCTCAATGAGAAGCTAAGTAGGACCAGCCAGTTTAGGACTTTAGCCAAAAAATGCCAGACAGAAAAGTTTAGTGAGGGAAGTCATAGGACACAAGAAATCGTAATCATGAGGGAGAATTTCCTTGGCAGCACTACCTGTGATCTGATCCAAGTAATAGAAGATAATCTGAGCAAACAGTGAGACGAGGCTGCTAAAAAAGATCATGTAGTCTTGGTTTCATTCAATAGCATCATTTCCCAGACCACGGGGAAATAATTCTCCTGCTCTTTTCTATTAGACAAGCTACACTGAAATTCATTGTCAACTTCTGAGTTCCACATCTTAAGAAAATATTAACCACAGAAGCAGATCCAGGAAAATCAGGAGGGAGTTGAGATGGGCTGCAAACAATGTATACATGAAATATTAAAACTGGATTTGTTTGCCCTGAAAGATATCAAAAAAACACTGGACAAGTGTCTTCAAATATCAGTAATTGAGAATTGTTCTCTGTTGACCCCCTGTTTTACTTTGTTTTGTTTTGGAGCTACATTTTAACAAAAAAAGGGAGGATTAGATTTTGAGATCTTTTGCTTCTTGTACTTCTTATTAAGAAGATCCTTGCTTAAAATTTTAACTTTCAAATAAATAGGCTTCACCACTCTCTTTTAGATCTATAGTAAGGAGCTTGAAAAGCTTGTGAAAGCCTTTGGTAAGATTTTCCTACACATTCAATAAAGAAAGATGACTTTTTTATATAAAGTCGCAGACATTTAGTAGAATGTAAAATGATTTGTAGATGGCATAACCAAGAGTAGAAACACAAAAATAAAATCATGCAGGCATTGTAAGATGACCCTGGAGGAAGAAAACAAAGGAGGAGGAGGAAGGAGAAGGAGGAGGAGAAGGAACAGAACAGAACAGAACAGAATAGAATTATTGGCCAAGCGTGTCTGGACACACAAGGAATTTTTCTCCGTTGTAAGTGCTCAGTACTTATATACAGGCTAAAATTGACAAACAATGGTTACAATCCTACAATACATTCATTATCATAAAGTCAGGGCCGGATTTTCCTATAGGCTAACTAGGCTTTAGCCTAGGGCCTCAATGATGTATTTTATTATCTCTAATTTACATAATTTACAAACTTAAAAATGGGAGGTGAAAGGGCCTCATAATTGAAATAGCCCAGGGCCTCTTTTCATTTAAATCCGGTCCTGCATAAAGTACATGCATCATGTCATGTAGGTATTAAGTGCATTTGTAATCATAAAGTATATTCATCATGTCATCATGTTATGAAGTACAATCATCATGTCACAAAGCATTTCATCATGTCACATATCAAAATGTTTACAGATAAAAGAGAAAGCAAGAACTGTTTCATCATTAGATGACTAAGGCTGCTGATCTTTGAGCTTATGGAGCCCCATAGAATGTATATATGCTCTGTAGTATGTCTCCTGCCAAGTGAAGTGTCTCTTTGAGCCAGGTGCAGTAGGATTTGGGAAGGGATTGATGCCGCTCTGAGAGAGACATTATGCCACTTGTTTTGAAATGGATGATAGTAAGTACTCTTCTGCAGAGGCCTTATCTTGAACCAGCTGTGGATTATAAGACTTTCCTTACTTTTGCAACTTGCTACTTATATCCAATGTTGCTAAGGAGGTAATAAAGAGTCATCTCCATTATAAAACTTGCAACCTTGCATTTTTTTAAAAAAGTCTTTAAGAAGGAAGTAGAGAATCAATTACAAAAAATGTAAAACAGCCCTGAACAATCTAAGGACTGCTGGGTATGTTCTGCCCATCAAGCAACCTTGTACAATTCGCCATCACCCCAAAAGATTTGCTGCTGAGCACCTCCAAACCTCACTGACACCACCACGTTCAGCACAGTCACTGCTCTATTAGCTTCAGAAAAACTGATCAGTACGTCAGGTATTGAGGCCCATGATGATCTTTATTCATCATGTTACAATTTTTCAGTGTGATTCTTTCTTCTTTACAAATGTGCATGGATGTCCAAGAGGAGTAAGTAATTTAGTAATTTTATTTATACCCCGCCCTTCTCCCGAAGGACTCAGGGCGGCTTACAGGCGGGTAAAAACACAGAACAACATAACCTTAAAAAGGAAATAAAATTATTAAATAGGCCTGATTTTAAAAGGGGAGCGATAAAACAGTTTCCAATAAATAATTAAAATCATCTAAATTAAATTAATAGAGAAGAACAGGGGCACATCTATCCAAAACCGGCCTGTTGGAAAAGGTATTCATCTGGTACTCTGCAATCTATGGGGAGAACATTAAGGTACTATGACTATCCTGCCAACACACCATGAAAATAATGTTCTCTCCCCTCAAGTAGGACAGCAGAATGTTAAAAAGGCAAACAGATGAACAGGCAGATGGATATTGCTTCCTAAGTCTAGAGGAAAGGAGTCAATGGATATTCAACAACCCACCCACCCCTCTTCATTCTGAAGATCACCACAGGAACTCTGGGCAAGTAATATAGCTCTCCCAGCCAGGTACCATCTGCAGTACATACAGTCTCTTCAGGTCTTCTTCAAGATGTCCCAAATCTCCCCTTTAGACCATGGCACCTCAGAGAATCCAAATACCAGCAACATTGCCAATAGACAGTGTTCCAGCTTTACAACTCCATGGCATCGCAAACAGCATAGATCACATTGTCAGCAGTCTGATCAACCTCTGACCATAGACTCCTATAGTCCTCCCAACCACAGCTCACCAGTACCACTTCCAGAACAGCCTCACCTGCCCATAGCAATGTTTGCCCTCATCAGCTCTGGTTTTGGGCCTCTACAATCTTGGTTCAGATGCAGAGCAGCCTCCTCCAATCAAAGGTCTTGGTCCTAGCCCCCAGCTGCCATGATGTCTGCTGATTACAGTACTGCCACCACTACTTTCCTGGACTCCACGCTGTCATTAACTACACTATAAATGGATCTTCCTCTGAGCCATCAACATATTGCAATGTCCAGCTAAGTGGTGTCCAGGTATCCAATAATATCCGAGGTCCCAAGAGTATCACTGGAGCCAGTGAATATAACATCCCCAGCCCCTGCACTCTAAATACATTATCCTGAATAACCTCAATCATTCCAGATACACAGTGCAGCAAACATACAGTGAGTCCTTCAAACTGAGAGCTCCTCAAACTACTTATAGATTCCATCTGTTACTGCTGTTTTCATTTAGTTTATTTTTGACATAAAAAGTAAGGAATATTAACTTGATGAAAAAGTCAGGAACTGTTGTCTAGGCAAAAGATAATATTCAGAAGTACTATAGCTACCTAATTCATTGAAGAAGAGGGATGACACAATCAAACTTGCACAATTCTATTAATACCACCAATCTCAATAAAAGCAATTCCTGCTATTCCTATGGAGTTGGTTGCCTGGTGTGATTTACTTAGCAAAAGTGACACTATTGTGGTTTTCTATGTTTTTGCCATTATTGGAGTTGGGATTGTTTCTTTTTCTTTTTGCATTGTTTTTAATATATTGCTAGCCACTCAGAATCAAATTTATGAAATGAGCCATCATATAAGTTCATTTGTAAGTCAATAAATATTAAAATACAGTATATCTGGAATTCTAGAGAGCCTGGAAATCAAACATCTAAAGGGTCTTAGATGAACAAGATCTTTTAAACTAAAGTTTGCTGGAACAGACAGAGCAGGAACAGAATTTCTGGCAAGTATCTTTTTTTCAAACTTAACTCAGTGGGGAAAAAGTTTCCTTCTAAGAGAAACTGAAAAGATACAAAGTATCAACGATAGTGCAGGCTTGAATGAAAGGCTGTGAAAACATAAGTGATCAAAGCATTGAAGTAGTGAAAGCCCTTTGTTTAAAGTGGAAACGCTTGTTAACAGCTTGTTCACAGCTTTAAACTGCTGGATTTTATACCCAAAAGAAAAAGAAAAGACTGATTCCTAAAGAATTTTAAAGTGAAACATTTAAATCTGGACTTTTTAAATTCTTTTCCCTGCCCTTAAAAAGAAATATTCAAAAGAAAAAGAAAATATTGATTCCCAAAGAACTTTAAAGTGAAACGTTTAAATCTGGACTTTTTAAATTCTTTCCCCTTCCCTTAAAAAGAAATACTCAAAAGAAAAAGAAAAGACTGATTCA
>JANHFO010000957.1:199653-211380 GCA_032468095.1 Pareas carinatus
TTGGTTTTGGACTGTGCTTGACTGTTTTGAGTAAAAAGGCTTTTGCACCTCACTGCAGTCTATGCTTGTGCTTTGCTGCCACTTCTCTGGTACAGACACTTCTGTTCTGCGCATCATCCTTATAACCAAGGAACCTGTTTGTAGCCAATACTGGTTATAAGCCAGGGGTGCTCTGACACAGAGTATCAGTAGTCAGCTCAAATCTCCAAAGATGAAATCAGGAAAGCAAAGCCTCAGAATGAACAAAGACTTGTAACAAAAGTCAAAGATAATAAAAAAAAGTTTCTTTCAACATATAAAAACAATAAGAAAAAAGTCAAGGAAACAGTCAGTCCACTTAAGAGAGATGATGGCAAGGAAGTAATAGGCAGCAGAGAGAAAGTAATCTTATTTCATTATTTGACAAAGTAACTAAATTAGTAGACCAGCAAAATGCTGTGGACTTTACTTTACTTTTACTTTATTCCAATTTCTATACCGCCCTTCTCCCCGAAGGGACCCAGGGTGGTGTACAGCCAATAAAAACACATAGAAGAAAACAAACATCATTTAAAAACACAATTAAAAATATAAATTTGTAAAAGGCTGAATAAGAATTTTTTAAAACCAAATATAAAACAAATTTTAAAACAAATTTAAAATTTAGTATACTTAGACTTCAGCAAGGCATTTGACAAAGTAGACCACAACCTACTTCATGGTAAGCTAAAAAAATGTGGGATAGACAGCATCACCAACAGATGAATTTGGAAGTGGCTGACAAACCGTGCTCAATGAGTAGTCCTTAATGGTACTACATCTACATGGAGGGAAGTAAGCAGTGGGGTACCACAAGGTTTAGTCTTAGGCCCAGTACTCGTCGATATCTTCATAAATGACTTATGAGGGAATAGAAGGGGAACTCATCAAATTTGCAATGACACTAAGCTGGCAGGAATAGCCAACACCCTAGAAAACAAGCTCAAGATCCAAAAGAATTCTTGATAGACTTGTACAATGAGCCCTATCCAAGGAAATGAAATCTAATTTGGAGAAAAGCAAGGCTTTACACTTAGGCAAGGAAAACCAAAGATATAAGTACAGATTAGGTAAAACATGACTCAAAAACAGTAACTGTGAGAATGACTTTGGAGTCCTAGTGGACAATCACTTAAATATAAGCCAGCAGTCTGCAGCAGCAGCCAAAAAAGCTAATATAATCCCTGGTTGTATACTTCACGTTAAATATTAGTACCACTTTACAAAGCCTTAGTAAGGCCACACTTGGAATACTCCACCCAATTTTGGTCACCACATTACAAAAAAGATGTTGAGACTTTGGAAAAAGTGCAAAGAGCAGCAGTTAAGAGGATTAAAGGCCTGGAAACTAGAACATGAAGAACAGTTGCAGGGTTTGGGTCTGACTAGTCTAGAGAAAAGGGCTAGGAGGGCCGTGATAGCAGTATTCCTGAATTTGAGAGGCTGCCACAAAGAGGAGGGGGTCAACTTATTTTCCAAAGCACCAAAGAGGGCAGGACAAGAAGCAATGGATGGAAACTAATCAAGGAGAGAAGCAACCTGGAATTAAGGAAAAACCTCTTAACAGTGAGGACAATTAACCAGTGGAACAGTTTGCCTTCAGAAGCTGTGGATGCTTCACCACTGGAGGTTTTTAAGAAAAGACTGGACAGCCACCTGTCTGAAATGGCATAGGGCAGTGATGGCGAATCTATGGCACGCATGCCACTGTTGGCACACAGAGTCCTCTCCGCCGGCACACATGCCCTCGCCCAGCAAAGTAAAAAATTATATATCTTCAGCAGCAAGCCAGAGGGACGCAGGACTCCCTTCCCCCTCCCCTTTCCACTTTACTCACCCCTCTGCCCAGCAGTCCAATAGGAGTGCTTTCTCCCTCCTCCATCCTAAGGCAGGGGGCCCAAATACAGCACGGAGTCTGTACCAAAGGGAAGAGAGAGCTTGCAGAAGCTAAAGTAAACTGCCCTTAAAAACTAGGGTGGGTCTCCCACATCTCTCTTTCCCTACCTACCTCCTCCCTTTTCCCAGCCTCCATTTTAGCCCTGCAAAATCCTCCATCTTTTTGTCTCTCTCTCCCTACCTACTTCCTGCCTTTTCCCAATCTCCATTTTAGCCCTGAAAAATCCCCCTTCTCCCTCCTCCCTCCCTCCCTCCCTTCATTCTTTCTTTGTGTGTATGTGTCTGTCTTTCTATGTGTGTTGGGTCTGTCTGTCTCTCATTCTCTCTCATTCTATCTCTCTCTCTGTCTCTGTGTGTATGTCTCTGTCTGTCTTCCTGTGTATCTGTCTTTTTCTCATTCTCTCTTTCTGTCTGTGTCTCTCTTTCTCTGTCTCTCTGTGTGTGTGTCTTTCTCTCTGTGTGTGTGTCTCTCTCTTTCTCTTTCTCATTCTCTCTGCCCTTCTCTCTTAAGCAGAAAGAAATATCACACTAAAATGTGTAATACTTAGATAAGCTTCAATTATT
Organism: Pareas carinatus; assembly: GCA_032468095.1. NCBI lineage: Eukaryota > Metazoa > Chordata > Lepidosauria > Squamata > Pareidae > Pareas > Pareas carinatus. The sequence continues at coordinate 202,132 of JANHFO010000957.1, forward strand.
TTGTAATAATTTAACTAACTATAATAATTTTGCTACAATTAAACAACCTTTAAAGATTTTGTTATGATTAAATAAGCATTTATTTTGTTGTGCTTAAATAAGCTTTTTAATTTTGCTATATTAAACAGGCACCTTTTATATTAATAAAACCAACGTTTTCTGATCATTATTTTACAAATATGTGTATCTTTTTAAAAAAATTATATTAGTGGTCCACAGGATTTAAAATTATGAATTTAGTGGTACCTGACATCCAAAAGATTGGTGACCATTGGCCTAGTTTGCCTTTTAAAGCTGGGGGAGGCTCCAGAGAGGGATGCAAAAGTTTTTCTGGGGTTCAGGGGCATCACCGGGGCAGAGCCTCATTGGGGGGAACGGGGGACTGCGTGTTGGTGTGCTGGCACTTTGCGATACATAAGTGGTTTTTGGATTGCAGTTTGGGTACTCAATCTCAAAAAAGTTTGCTATCACTGCTATAGATGGATGCGAAAGAAGAAGGAATAGCAGGGGCAACCAAGAATCTAATTTGGCTCGTTAAGATAAAGTATGTTCAGCATAAACATTTGGTCTTTGGCTGAAAATAAACAAAATCTAATCCTAAGCATGTGTCTATGACAATCTTAACACACAGAGTACTGTTATTTCATTTTTTCAAAATTATCCTTTCCATTTTTTACTTGCAAAATTCACAAAAGAGACTCACTGAATATTCCCTGTAAGGATAGTACACTTCTCCAACAGTTTTTGGAAGTCTGAAAAAATAAAATGTATTTCTCTTGTCATAGTTTTTTGTTACAGAAATATAGATTGAATGATAGTGTTCTCATTGAAAAATAAAGGCAATAACAGGCAGTTTAAAAAAGAACATAAAGAGTCAAAGCCGTTGCTTGCTTCAAGATTGAAGCATGAGTGTGATGTGATTACACTTTTTAAAAAAAAATACAGAAACTGAGAGGCATTTCTAAGGGAGGGTGAAATTCTCAACAGTTTGGAAATAGCTCAAATAACACAAAATATTTATCAAAAGAGCAACCATATTCTAAGCTATTTCATGAACCTATTCACTCATTTATGAAAGCAGCAAGGAAATCCCTTGTCCTCTTTGTTTAATATTCATGTATTTGATGGACTGCTATTAAATACAAATTACCATATGCATGAGCTCCTATTTATCTTTATACTTTCATGTCACATTTCTTATCCCAAAATGATTCACCACATTAATTTGTCATAAAATGAATTAATAGTCAAACATAACATTCATAGTAAGAACTATTTAAAATAATTCATTCTAAAATAACGGCAAAATAACTGTAACAGTAGATAGTGTCATTTCTAGCTCTTGAAAGCAAATAGCTATCCTATGACAGCAAAGGCACCTACTCTGGGAGGAAGAAAAAGCCAATGGATGTATGAACAAAGAAGGACCATGCTCTGCATCATGTATGGAACAGTCAGTGATAATTTAGTCTTCAGATTAAACTGCTTGAGTTTTTATTAACCAGTTTTTTCTATCATGAGTTTCAACAAACAAATAGGTTTGAAGTGCTCCATTTTACTAGTCAATATGAGAACTTGGAAATTTAGAGATATTCACACAAAGAGTGATGACATTCTTTGACTATTTCCAGCACAAGTAATAAGAGTATTTATTCCAAACACAAAGCTTAAGTCAGCTTTCCTCGAGTCTTCCTTAAGAACAATGGTTCCTTAAGAGCAAATTACAATGGTTAGCATTCTAATAATTTCCTTTGCTACTTTTTACATCACACACATGACTTTGAAAGTAATTCTCTATTCCAAGGCAACCCTGGTAATTTTGTGAGATAAATCAGGTAAGAAGAACCTTATCTCACAAACTATGATGTGGAAGATTCTGGAAAGAGAAAGCTATAATTATTTAAAGCATGGGTGTATCACACAGATTATCTTCACACAGAGCAGGGGTGTCAAATTCAATTCCCAAAGGACAGATCTGACCCGTGGCCTCCTTGGATCTGGCCGCAGGGCTGCCCTGGAGGCGAGCGGGGCACTCCACCAGGGCGGCGGTGGCATGCTCGCAGGGGGCAGTGCTCATGGGAGGCAGCACTCGGGCAAAACCCATGGTGCTTGAGGGGGGGGCGGCAGCAGCAGTGTCCTTCAATGAAACCAGATTTAACACCCATGACATAGAATATCTTCACAGATTTCAGATTAGAACTCTTATAAATCCCAGCCAGCACAAACAATGGTTCCTGCCAATTTGACTGATGGTAATTATAGCCTAAAACACCTTTTGAGGATGGTAATCCCTCATACAGCTTCCAAATCCCTAGCCATAGATCTAGAATAACTCCAAAAAGGCCATCAAATGGTTATCTAGATAAAGGGGAAATTATTCAATATGTGGATAGTCATACAATTGTATTTAAATACATTTTTGTTTTTTACTTTGGCCTCATCAACTTGTTGGAATACACACACACATGCTCCACACCCACAATTTCCAAGCTAGGACTTCACCAAGAGCAACTCTGGTTATTTATTGCTGGTAGAGGGAGTTTATTGTGTGCAATAGTTATGAATGTAAAATGCAATGGTTAATGGGGAGAACTACAAATTAAAGAAGTTTCCTAATTCATCTTACCTCTGCCATGAGTTACCTAATAACCTTAGAGTAAGGCTGTGTCAGAGAAACATTCTGAACTACTGAATCCTCTTCCCCCTCCCCATTTCAACATTGCTAAATGATCTCAATAATATTTTGAAAATAATATATTTCTTCAGAAAATGAGGGGAGGAAACTAGACTCACCTCACCCACACTCTTCATTGAACTCCCGATCTTGTTGGATGCACCTGGAAAACGATCAAGATCCCAGCGTGGTATCTTGGTTACTATATAATCCAAGCTTGGTTCAAAACAGGCGGAGGTCTTTCCAGATACTACATTCTCAATTTCTGGTAGTGGGATTCCAAGGGCTATTTTGGCAGCTATAAATGCCAAAGGATACCTGGCATTAAGGACAAAAAGAAATATTTTCATAGCTGATCATAGAACCATAGGGTTGGAAAGTATAGAGGTAATCCTCAACTTATGACCATAATTGAGCCCAAAATTTCTGTAACTAAGTGAAACAGTTGTAAAATGAGTTTTGCCCCAATTTATGACCTTTATTGCCACAGATGTTGTGAATTACTGCAGTTGTTAAGTTAGTAACATGACTGTAAAGTGAATCTGGCTTCCCCATTGACTTTGCTGAACCTGGGACACTGCAACTGTAATAAATATGAATCAATTGCCAAGCATCTGAATTTTGATCACATGGCCACAGGAATGCTGCAATGGTTGTAAGTGTGGAAAAGGGTCAGAAGCCACTTTTCTCAGTGCCATTGTAACATTGAACAGTTACTAAATGATCAAGGATTGTGTATTGGAGATTTTCTAGTTCAACCCTGTGCCTGAATCAGGAATCTTCAGACCATCCAAATATTAGAAGAAAACTTCCAGTGACAGAACACTTAAAGAATTATTTATTTAAGTGACACTATATTTCAGTTTATTGTTTACTGCTTGGAAATGCAGTTAATTTAATAAATATTAAATATTGGGCACAGCTCATAACAGGTTAGTGGTGTAGCTTTTTTTGCCCATATTTCTTCAGTAAGTTTGAAGGACAGAAACATTGTATAATGTATATTTCTTACAGTTACTGGCTAGGCTACTGAAAATCTTGAGTACAGCAAATAAAACATGGCTGAATAATGCTTGGAAAATCATACTCATAATAAAAGTATTCTATGTTCAGAATATACACAGAAATAATGAATCAAAACAACAGAGACTATTGCGGGGAAAGGACTGAGAATACATCAAAAGTTTCTGCATATTACAGAATTGCAGAGTTGGAAAAGATCACAGGGATCATCTAATTTATTATTTCTCAGCCTCAGCAACTTTGCAAGATGTGTAAGCTTCAACTCACAGCATTTTCCAGTCAGCGTTCCAACCTGCTGGCATTCTGGGAATTGGAGTCCACACATCTTCCAAAGTTGATGAGGTTGAGAAATACTGATCCAGTTCAATCATGAGCTGCTCAGGTTTAGTTCAATAAGTGCATAGAAACCACATAACATATTTTTCTTCAAGACAGACAGAACTTTATTATGGTCAATATTTTTCTTCAAGAATTTTTCTGGCTTGGTCACGATTTCTGGAAGACTTGGGGAATGTCTAGTTAGGTCTGCTTTAGCTGTGTTCAGCAAATCCATTCCGGAGGAAAAGAAGAAGAAAAATCCAAGGTTTTTGTATACCTACAGAATTTAATTTTTCACTCCAGGCAAGAAAGGAATCCTTGAAGGTAAGACATCAAAGTCAACATGCATGACATACACTACTGATAATCAAGCAGCTCTAGCAAGTGTCCAGCATGAGGGTGATGAAGTCTCTCCAGACACTAAATTATTAATTTTAACATAACAGAATTGGAAAATTAATACATATATGAGAAAGGCACCCAAGAATTTAACTAAAATTATTGTATGTTTGGCTAAATATTTAAACATTTCCAAAGACTTTTTTTAAAAAAATTCCAAATGCGTCCTTAATATAGCTTTCTATCCATTACTGCTTCCAGCCTTACCCTGTGGCCTTTGATGCCAAAGCAGAGCTTCTAGAAAGTCGAGCATTAACTTCAATGATGCAGTACTCTAGAGAGGTAGGATTTAAGGCATACTGAATATTACACTCCCCCACAATGTTCAAGTGACGGACAACATTGATAGTGGATTTCCGTAGCATCTGTAACTCTTCATTTGAAAGGGTCTGGCTGGGAGCCACCACAACAGAATCTCCTAATTGAAGAAGAAAAAGAATTGAAGGCAAATTGATTTATTTAGACAATGTCTAAATAATTTACATACATACATACCCTGTTTCCCCGAAAACAAGACAGTGTCTTATATTAATTTTTGTTCCCAAAGGTGCTCTAGGTCTTATTATTAGGAAGTGTCTTATTTTTCCATGAAGAAGAATACGGTACACACAATGTGCCCAACTCCTGCCCCGTGCAACTCACTGTCTAAATGCGAGTCAGCCAGACTCCGTCAGGGCATTGTGAGCAGCAGGCGGCAGCTTGTCCTGGTGGCAACGCGGACTCTCTGTTTAAAAGAGACCTTGCACCTCTTATCTGCTCCGGCTGCGCTGCGGCCAACAGTGAGCTGTGCCGCAGTGACCGCGGCTACGGTCCAGAGTCCAGAGTTACGGTAGCTTCGGAGGAGGCATTATTATCGGGGAGGTCTTATTTTGGGGGAGGTCTTTTTTGGGGGGCGATGCCTTATATTTCAGTAAAAGGCAAAATTGTAAGTAGGTTTTATTTTCAGGGAATGTCTTACTTTCGGGGAAACAGTGTACATACATACATACACACACACATACATTATAAGACAACGTTAAGTAGAAAGATGCTAAGTTGCTGACCAACACTTAACAATATTTTTTTTCCATGTATCTTGTATTGGAAATCTCAAGATGTACAACAATTGCAGATATTTAGGAAGGCAACAATACATACTTGTGCGAGAAGCCGTTTTTTTCATTGAAGTATATAAAAACTAAGGAAAGAAATTGTCTTCAGCTGGAATCTGTCTTAATTTTATCATTAAGCACTCTCCAGCCATGAGTGCAACGAACAATGTCAGAGAAACAGGCACAGGTTTCCCATTAAAAGTGTGGTAAGTGGATGTACTTTATCGCTTTTTTCCATTTTTTTTTGTTCATAAAAGTTTTGATACCTTGCTAAGACACTGGTGGTAACTCAAATATTGTTGTGTCCTAAAAGTCGTACAATCTGTGAAAAGGTTGAAAAGCACTGCCATAGATGTCAGCACTAAGCCTTGGGACTCCAGTGACAAAGTATTAAATAACAATATGACAATGATCTAAGCAAACCTACCTGTATGAACTCCCATTGCATCAACATTTTCCATATTGCAGACAGTGATACAATTGTCAGCTGCATCTCTCACAACTTCATATTCAATTTCTTTCCATCCTGCCACTGATTTTTCCACAAGGATTTGATTGGTCATTGCAAATGCCTTGATGATTATAGAGAGGAGGAAATCAGAAACTTGATATAGTTGTGCTAAAAAAATAACATTTTCTAGTGCTCTTGAAAAATAGTTGCTGTCAAAGGGACATTTCTATTAAGAAAAACAACGTTGCAAGATCAGCTGGGCTACGTAAAGAAATGCACAACATTTTCAGTGAAATTTTATAAAGACCTGCTTTTCATCATGTATTAAATGATTCCCTTTTGTTTAGATCTTCTAAAGTGTGATTGAATCAAGTTTATACAGTTCTTTATTAGGACACTGATCCTTTCTAATTAAAATTTCAGCACATGACAATGATTCACCTGAGCTGTAATATGTGTTTGTGTAGACAAGCATAAAAGATTACGGTACTTTTCTCTCATTTAGCACTTTTTGCATGGAAGAAAAGTACACTGAAGAATGAGTGGTGCTGTAGGATGGCAGGAATACCACAAACAACCTCTTAGAGTGTGGGTGTATACTGCGGAGAGCATGGGAATGCTGTGGACAGATGCTCTGAAGCATGGACGGGTGCCCTTATTCAGCACCGTTGCAACTTTGAATGATTGTTGAATGAGTGGGCATGAAGCAAGGACTACCTATAAAGTTAATGAACACAGTAAGCTTTCTTAGTTAAAATACATTAAAAATCTAGTGTTTTATGATACTGCATCATATAGATGGCTTTTAGATGAACACAAACAGAGGAAACAGGTCTGTCAATGGAGACCGGCCTTGAAGTTTAAAGGGTTATTTTATATTTAAAGATACAGTATGCAAGAGACAAACATCAGAAAATGAACATCAGTTTTCTCCCCAATAAAAAAGAGATATTTGGCCTGCTTCTTGTATTCAAATATAACCATACCATCTGGCAGAATGAGGTAGTTACCATAGATGGCAGATGCCAAAATCCTAACATCACAATCTGGCCAGCAGTCTATGGTGAAAACAATACTCTTACCAGCATTGAAGAAAAATTCAACTCTCAGTCTCTCTCATATGGAACTAGAATAAGATGTCTAATAATCTAGTTTGGGATGATTTCTGGTTATCTAGAACCAGATTTCTCAGATGGTAAATATGCTATGCTTTCCTTTCTGACTCTTAACTTTCCAGAGACTTAACTTAATAGTGTCATTCTGTATATAATGTAAGTAGACATTATATTATATTATTCTGCTTCCTTTAATAACTCTTATAGCATGATTCTATTAATCATGAATACACAACAGTGTTTCCCTATATTGTCTAAGTAAAGATGTCTCTCTAATCTTTGCAAGCAGGCTATGATCCTAGCATCTTACAATGATAAAGGCCTTCCTTGTGGCTAATTTTTTTGTCATTAAGGCAAAGGTTTCCAAAGCTAATAAAGGATGAGAACCTCAAAGAATGAAAGTATTTCCATAATCTGCTATTGAGTTTGTCCTCTTGTTCATATTTTCAAATACCAATGACTTCATTCACATAGCCCATCAGTTTTGAGAATCCACTCATCACTTTTCAGAAATAGCAAATTTTAAAAACTCACTAGGCAGAAAAACCAAAAGAATTGCTTTATTTTACAGATTATCTAACAACCCAAGTATAATAAAAATATTAAGATTTTAAATATTATTGGATATTGATTATTTACTAATCATTAGCATAAAAATATATCAATATAAAAGACTGAATTTTCTAGTTGCTTATAAAATAAATAGACTAAGGTAAAAGAAAACAGAATGTTACTTTGTTTAGTAAATTAATTTATTTTCTATTCAAACCATAGCTTTTATTATTATTTTGAAGTACTGATTGTTAAATAAAGTCCAATTTTACATGTTCTTGGTAATCATATTTTATTATGATACTTATGGCAGTTTTATATCTATTTTTTAGAATGATTATTTTGTTCTAAATTACAGTTATTTATTTTTATTAATTACAGTTATAAGGGTATAGTTTTATATACATACATCATACTTACATATATACTTATTTAACATAAACAGCAGTGCCAATGAGGCAATGCCTAATATACAAACCTCCTACTACTTCAGTATCTGATAGATTCATATCAATGGGGAAATACTCTGCCAATTGTTATATAATTATTTATATATTGGTATAATAATTATTATATAATGTTGTATAATATGCTAATACTCAGATTGAAGTCCTGCTGGGTTTGATGTTCCCATAGTATACTAACAAAGATGCTGAAACTGAATTTCAGTGTCCAACATATGGCCTGTAACTCGGCCTGCTGTGCCCTGATTTCTATCTTAGATTTATTTATTTTATTTATTAAGTATTTATGCTGCCCGCCTCCCCTACAAGGTGACTCTGTGCAGATAAGCCCTGACTTCCATATGTAATACCAAAATACTACCAAAGAGCAACCAAAACAATACCTTGGTAGCAAGATCCAGGAGATGTTTCTTGTCAGTGCATAAACCTGACCCTAGTCCTCCCAAGGCATAAGCTGAGCGGATCATAACAGGGTAGCCAATTTTTTCTGCTGCTTCCAAAGCATCTTCTATCTGCCATAATACAAAATGAAGAGAAAATAAGATAACAATAGATAGAAAATACCTCTGCAACCAAAATCTTTGAGTATCATTGAATTACTGCATAGCATGCTATAAATTAGACCTGTAGATGCAGATTATGTTAATATTTAATGTTCAGTTGTACAAAATGGTAGATAAATTGACTCTAATAACTTCCCTGAAAAAAATCTGTGAAAGCTAAGTTTGTTGATGGTGATAAAAAAATGTCATTAGACAATTTTACACATCCCTGAGTACACATTTCATGAGAATAGATGAGAAGATTCCCTCAGGATATCCAATGGCATTGACTTTTCATCACCTTATGATGGTAGGTAGAGATTTAAGGATTTACTCTTGGCCCTCTCTTTATCATTCTCCCCTGTTCTTTGTCTAAGAAATTGCTAATTTCTACTCACTTGCTTTTCCCTTTCTTCTCATTCTCAGGCTCAGACCCAATCCCTCCAAGACTGAGTGGCTGTGACTCTCGGTGTCCCGACATAGTCAGCTTATTCCATTACTGACTGTTGGGGGTGAAATACTGGCCCCCATGGAAAGGGTTCACAATCTGGGTGTCCTCCTGGATGCACGGCTGTCCTTGGTTGACCATGTGGCAGCCGTCACCAGGGGGGCCTTTTACC
>JANHFO010000957.1:211480-226363 GCA_032468095.1 Pareas carinatus
CTCCTGGATGCACGGCTGTCCTTGGTTGACCATGTGGCAGCCGTCACCAGGGGGGCCTTTTACCAGGTTCACCTGGTTCGCCAGTTGCGCCCTTTTCTGGATCGGGATGATATGCGCACAATCACTCAAGCACTCGTCACTGCCCGCCTGGACTGTAATACTATAATGCTCTCCACATGGAGCTCCCCCTGGGACGTATCCGGAGGCTTCAACTGGTACAGAATGCGGCCGCGTGGGGGATTATGGGGGCCCGGGGCAGTGCCCATGTGTCCCCTCTTCTGCGCGAGCTGCACTGGTTGCCAGTGGGCTTCTGGGTGTGTTTCAAGGTGTTGGTGACCACCTTTAAAGTGCTCCATGGCTTAGGACCAAGATATTTACAGGACCGCGTTCTACCAACTAATACCTCCCACCAACTGGTTCGCTGCCACAGAGAAGGCCTCCTCAGGATGCCGTCGGCCAGACAATGCTGGCTGACAACCCCCAGGGGGAGAGCTTTCTCTGTAGCAGCACCCACCCTCTGGAACGACCTTCCCCCTGAGATCCGAACTATCTCCGACCTCAGTGCTTTCCGCCATGCAGTAAAAACATAACTTTTTAGCCAGGCCGGTTTGGCCTAGTCACACATTCCCCCTGCGAAACTTTTAATATTTTGAATTTTAAATATTTTAATTTGGTTTTAAATTGGTTTTAACATTAGGTATTCTAAATTCTCAGCCACTTAAAATATCTCATTTTAATTGTTTTTAAATTTTTATGTATTTAATTCTGTACTTGTTTGGTTTATCGGCTGTACACTGCCCTGAGTCCCTTTGGGAAGAAGGGCAGTATAGAAATTTAATAAATAAATATGAATAAATGCATACATACATAAAGCATTGGCCCTTTCATTCTTCTCCTGGTAAGATATCATTAGCAAACTGCTAGACTTCATCTATTTTTCTTTAAATAAATCTCTTTTCCGTTATAATTGTGAAACCTGCTTCACTAATTATTGCTCCTCAACTTTCTGCTCTCAGGAATTCTTAAGTGCACACACAGAACACTCCTACTTACAATAGTATTAGTTACCCAGGACTAAAGCGAACATACACAAGTATTCCATAGAAGCAAGAGAAAGGGTGACTCTCTTTAGCAGTTAAAAAATGTAAAATAACTCAATTTTGGAGACGGAGTTGTGACAAAGTTGGAATGATTTATCTGGGATTGTACAAATCCATTGTCACACATTTAAGGAGAAGTTATTTGGAAAATCCTTCCAAACTTATTCAAAAATTAATTTTGTAAGAAATTGCTTGCAAAACTTCACAAATATAATACCGAGAGTGGATGAAGCTTTCAGTGAAGAATAGGAAACAGGACAAAACTGTTAAACCACACCCATATATAAAAAAAAGATTAAATCATTTAATTACATTTGGAGTGAAATAACTAAATTTTGGAGATGGAGTTAATTTACTCCAAAATGTGAGTTTTGATTCTGAAGCAAAGGAGGAGGAGGGGGAAGGAAATTAATATGCAATTCATATTCCATGAATCTATTGATTATTAGGAATCACTCATTACTTTATACTCTATGAACTTTAATAGGACAAAACCCATTCTGAGTTAACTTAAATCATGTTAACATTTAAATAATATTAAAAATGTAAGTTATTTGTTCAAAAAAAAAATTACTCCAAGGGGAATTCTCAGAACGATCTAAACTCTAAAGTTCCTCTGTATTTAATGTACTGCAAATTCTCAATCACGTTATCTAGCTCTACCATCCACAGGACAGGGACGAAGAGAAGGGGTTGGATTCTGCAGTGCCTCTTCTCTAGTTGCCCTACGCCTGGCCAGAACTGGATAGATCTGCCTGTGATGAAGGACTATGAAGGAATGGCACCCTCTCTGGTTGGAGTCAGAGGCACAGAGTATGGCGATACCTTTACCTTTCAATTTGTACGGTCTGTGGAGAGACAAAGTTTGCTGCAGCACTGCAACAAATAATAGACAGTGGAACAAATAACAGACTGGGGAAACTTTCAAAATATAGCCCAGACCCGCCTGCAAATGGGATGCCATTATATTCCCTTCACTGGAATTATGCTTTATTCGTACCTTCTTCATATACATTTGTGAGTCAAAATATATTCAGAGCAATGATAAATGGAGAAATAAATCCTGTTAGGATGACATGGCCTCCACACTTAGACACATCATCAGTTCTGTCATTTCAAACTATCACTAGATTTATTATTTTAAATTTGATTTACTGATTCCACGGCATAGCTGGGAGCAATCTTCTCATTAATTTCATTCAGTTTGTCTGAAAACATCTGCCTGTCCTCAGTAGCCATGATAGATTCAACTGATGTTCCAAGGACCTTCACTCCATATTCCTGCAGAATGCCACGTTTAAACAGCTCCACTCCTGTACACAGAATGAATTAGAACAATTAGCATTCAGAATGTTCGGGAATCTTTCCTCCTTGGCAACTGATAGCTATGATGGGGAAGGCAGGCCATCATGCTACATATAGGGTCATATAGGATCAGCTGGTATAGGGCCAGCTTGCATGAATGTGCATGAATTCTGTTCTGGTGGAAGAAAAGTGGGAGTGATTTCTTCAATTTATATGCCATTCCATTCTGAGCAACATATAATATTGTCTGAAAATTAAAAACAAATATCAGTTAATGAAATGATAACTAATGCACCTTTTCATGATCTTACTCATCCCCAAATGTCTTTATGAAGAACCAGGTTTTTGCATCATTCTAAAAAAGTTGCAAGGAGGGGCTTAGTCAAGCTATCTTCAAGTAAGCAGAATTGAGAGGGAGAGTCCCAGAGAAGGCTCAAGCCCAGAGTCCCCGAAGACGGTGTTTCCCTAATGGTGGAAACTGCCAAACCAATGAAGCAGAACCACGTGGATTTCAGAAAGGGTTGAATTCCCAGTCACTAAATTAAGACACATTCTCTTTGAAATGCTTCCTTTCCCATCTTTTGTATTTGGACTGCGTTGTCTTTTCTCACAGATATAGGAAGTTCTCATCTTATGATCATAATGAGACCAGAATTTCTATTGGTACTGGTTGTTAAGCAAATCACTGCAGTCCTTAAGTGAATCTGCCTTCTCCCATTGTCTTTGCTTGTCGGAAATTGGCTGGAAGGTTGCAAATGGTAATCATATGACTCTGGGACACTGCAAAAATTGTAAATACATGCCGATTTTGGGAATTGGGGGCACCCAAATTTTGATCACATGACCATGGTTCTGTTGTAAGGGCAAGGACTGGTAGTAAGTTGGTTTTTTCAGTGTTGTAACTTCAAACAGTTGGCAAATAAATGGTTGTAAATCAAGGATTACCTGCATAGGATTTTCCCAGTTGCATTAGAGAAACCCCATAACTTACCACAATTCAGGGCAGTTTGCCCACCCATGCCAAGAATTAATCCATCTGGTCGTTCTGCTTTGATGACTTCCATAACAAAATGTGGGGTAATCGGAAGGAAATAAACAGTGTCAGCCTGCTTTAAGCCAACCTCATTTGTCTGAACTGATGCAATGTTGGGGTTCATCAAAACAGTTTTCACATTTTCTTCCTAGAAGAACAAAACAAAATGAATTTACATAAGTAAAACTAAAGTTATAAAGTAAGATTAAATAAGCCATCTGTCAACAGTTTGATTTAAAGGTAAAAATTGCTTTTTGAATTTGGGAGTGCTCAACTAGCAGCTGGCTGGCTTAAAGCAGACTATTCATTTCATAGTCTTGTGTAACTGCCCTTTTAAACAATTAAAATAATTCAGAGGATGGTCTGCAACAACAGTTGCACAGTTATCATTGCTCTATCATGCAAACATTACTGTAGGCAAATCATGCTGCCAAAGGCAAGGACACCAAGAATAAGTGTCATTTCTAGAAAGGCTGACTTAGCAGTAAATCTGGACAGCTGACTGGTAGTGAGAAAAAAGGTCAAGCTATCAAGATTACTGGGAAACAGAACGGTTTCGTAAAATAGAAAGCAAGAAAATAGAGGAGAGGAAAGTAAGATTATTTTTCTTATGAAGAAAATACAATTTTTCCCTTCTGATTTGCTATCTTCAGATAGCATATCCTTGGTGAAATGATCTTTTCCTGTAGGCTATCTTTAATTGTATCAGTCACTTTGCCAATTTTAGGGGCTCACTAATGTTTTTGTTAAATCAGCCAAGAATCACCTTAATCAGACATTAAAACTTTGGTCTAGAAAATTCAGGGCTTCCCAGCCTTCATAATTAGACATGTTTTCTAGAAATTGGGGGAAATGTATCCCAGACCATTGGTAGACAGGTTTTTTTTTGACTGAAATATTATAATCTAAGTTCCCTTATCACACATCTCATAAGAAACACCATTAACACACCTGTTATATTACAAAATGTAACAGAAAAACATCAATGTTAAACTTCTAAAAATGATGTTGGATTCAACAGATAAAATAAAAAAAAACTTCTTTAGCTTTCATATTAAAATCACTAGAACTGAAAAATATTTTACTTGCGTGGATCATTTTCTCTTTTTTTATTACTTTATAATATAAAATACAAAAAGAAAAAGAAAATAGTAGGGAAATAGGGGAGGGGGAAGGGATGGAAAAAGTGTAAGAAAAGCGGAAAAAGAAGGAAAAGGCTTTGACTTCTTTTTTTCTCAGAAGAGAGAATTGCTGTTTGCAACCAGAAATCTGATGGGTGTGATCTCTCTCTCTCTCCCCGCCTTTCTCTCTCTCTCACTCACTCACTCTCAGTCAAAAAAAAAAGAATGAAATCACATTTTGTAATCCATACCTCATACTGTTATGTCCTATTATAATTTTAATCTCTTTGTTAGAAGGATATTATGGAAAAATCCAAACATGAATGCTGGCAAAAGATTCCTTTATCCTTAACTGTATGTACAATGGAAAACCTAATTATCATCCCACTTATAAAGTTATTCCCTGTAAGATATTATATTTCATAAATAATTCAAGAATTTTAAAGTCTGTCCCTTCTTTTTGCAAATATGAGTCTCATACAAAATTGCAGATGGGGTCATAATACTCTATTTTTGCTGCATCACCAAAATTACTGAAAGTTTATTGTACTGTAATAGCATACATAGACCCTGAACCGCTCAGTAAATTTAGCCTACATGGGGATTTGTGCTCTGGTTAACCCAGAGACCTGTTACCTGTCATTTGCCACATCATTTAAAATATTCTTTGCATTCCATCCTGGGGACAGAATAACAGATACCAAACTGAACTTGGAAAATAATAAAATCATTTGTTCACAATAAACCACTATCTTTACCATATATTGTAAACCACTTTAAACCATTTATTTGTGAATTATTTCATTGCATGCTTATTAATAATGGAGTCCACTTAGAAGTTCATAGGAGGTACAAACAGAGTTGATTCTCAATGAATAATAGAGGCAGTTATGTCATGCTTCTATATTTTGTCAAAGATTTTATAAAAGCAGAATAAACTCTTCCTGTCTGAAAGAGCAGGAATGGCTATGGCACGTGCCAACACTTCAGTGTCCTTACTCTTACCTTCATGGCTTTCACAGCCTGGGAGCCAGAATAATCAAATTCTCCTGCTTGACCAATAGACAAACCACCAGATCCTAGGATGAGTACTTTGGAAACCTTAAAGTAATCAGCAAGTCAGTTGTTTATTCATTCATTTATTCAATTTCTATAGCAGTTCATCTCAGTCAATGACTCTGGGTTATATCAGCACATACATTATCAGTCTTTTTAAATCAAGGAAGCTGTGTCCTAACTGCTTTCTTTCTAACAGGAATAATTGATACATCCCCTTTGACACTGTTCCCATTCATTGCATAATTGCAATGAAAAGGATATTAATTTTTAAGCATTTCTATCTGCTTTTTCAAAAACTAGTCACTACTTTGGGTAAATAGCCAGCTGAAAATTCTTGAAGCTCTAATCTCAAGTGATCTGGAAAAGTTACACAATCTACCTTTTGGATGGAAAGCTCCCTATAAACTGATCCTCATTATTTAGACCACCTATTAGAGTGGGCAAGACTGTCCCTGCCCCCCAAAGCATAGCATAGCATGATGCATTGGTTAAACAAGCAGCAAATTCTAAAAAAGTTCTCAGGTTGAAAAATAAGTATTTGCAAAGTTGTACATTCAGCCAAATAGTAAGTTTGCAAACATTCCTTATAGTGTCTGGCAAGAATCGTAAGAATCACTGTCATCCAAAAGAGACCTTCTCTAAAGAACTATTCACTTACCATGACAAAATCCAAAACTAGCATCCTATAGTGAAAATCAGTTTACTGGGAACATATCCAATAAGGATATGCAAAATATTTTAACCTCAAAATATTCCAGTCTCAAATCATTAATTTTGTTTCATTTCTGAGCTTGGTTGCTTGTTTACAAATATTTCATTACTTGACTAGGTAGCATCTTCAGTGCCTGAAGCCTGAAGATATTACCTAGTTAGGTTACAAAACATCTGTATGTGAGCTACTAAACTCAGAGAGCACCAAGGACTTCACGGTTCAACCCTAAGATGCAACAATAATGATGGACACCAACCATGAGTTTGGGCTTTGATCAAGGGAACATAGTCTGTGCTTAAGGGGCTGGAAAGTTAGACTTTATGATTCACATGCAAGACTGATAGGTTGCAGCATGGTTAAGTCTGTGGCACAAATGGCTTAGGATAGGGAGATAAATTGCAGTAACAAATAAAATTAATTAAACCAGGATGTCTCTGCAATGTTAGAAATGAACCATTTAGTCAAGAAACTCTTCTTCCTGAAGTCCAGGTGAAAAGGGGCTGATTGCTGCATTCTGGAATATAAGCAAAAACATTTCTTGCGACTAGTAGACAAGTCTGCCATTCAAAGCAGGTTCTGAAAGAGAACCATGTTGAACAGTGGCTCAGATTAAACCTCAAGGAGACATGCCCTAAGCCATGAAGATCTAATAGATTATAACTCTAAATAAACCAATTAAAAAATCTGCTTTATGTACTAAAAGGATGCATTCCAACCACCATCATGTTATTAATCATTTGGGGCAAAACTAGTGTTAATGTAACACTAGTTACATTTCATGTGTAACAAAATCAGGACATTTTTAGCAAGGATTATTTGTTATGAAGATATCTACTAATTTTTTATTTAAACTCATATATTAACCCAATAATCAATATGGCTAATATTTCAGACAAAGATAAGATAAAGCACAGTAATATACAAACCTCAACTCTTGAAGTTGCAGCTATAGCTTTAGGCAGCACAGATGGGACACTTGTACCTTTTCCCTTCTTGATGAGCGAGATAAATGAATCAAATATGAACTAGAAAAATAAACAATAAAGTATAGCAGCCTCCAAAAAACTATATTGATAATTCATCCCATTTGAATAGAATTCTAGGGTTATCACTGTTGCAGTAGTTAATTCAAAGTAGTGTGTATTTCTCATGTTGCATAAAGTGTAACATGTGTAAACAAGGAGAAAAACAACAATCCATATTTGTGTGGTAAAGAAGGACAAAATATTATTGGCATTACTGTGGAGCAATTCTAAACATAACCTGTAAGGATGTTTCTGACTTTGTGATAAAACTTTCTTACGTCATGCAAGTCTCTTTTCTTCACCTATTTCAATGTATGGTTCGGCCCTGTTCTTGAGAGATGACATATGTCCAGGGGTCATTTAAATTCCCAAAGTATCGGGGGAGAGAATTAAAAAAAACAAAAAACAAATTCATACCCACTCAAGACATTTCTGTCCATTACATTTATTATTTCTAAATCATCTTCTTCCATATACACAGCCTTACTTCAGATTACTTATCCTAGCCAATTTTTCCAAGTACTTAACATAAAAGCAAACAAATGTCTATGGAGATTCTCTATCATCTAGGTCATGGTTTTCCCAAGGGTGTTTTTTTAAAAGGCAACCAGACTTTCTTTGTTTTTCCTTGAATATGTTTCACTTCTCATCCAAGAAGCTTCTTCAATTCTGGTCACTTTGGACCCATTTGGGACATAAAAATAAGCTGTTAAACAAAAAGTCAGATGCTGTATTTTCCCCCCAAAATAATTCCATACATAAAGAAGCACTTAACATAACTTCTGTTATTACTATCATAAGGAAAGGATTTGAATGTTTTTACTACAATAACCTAACAACCAGCAAAATTACCCCTAAATTTGCTATTTAGCATCATTAGCATTATCTTGATAATTAGGTTGTGAACCTAATTAGTTTAATTAATAGCTAACTTAATTAATTGATATCTTCTTTGCATTGTATCCCAAGCAAACCAAGTTCTAAGAAATGTAATGCACACTTCTCATATAATCTGCATGAAAATCTAAATGCCATTTAGGACCATCTGCTGCTGATTTACAACAGAGTCTCATATAAATGTGGATTTCAATTGTGTGGGATTTTATTGGACAATAACATTATCTTACTCATGTCATGAAGCAAATCTACCCATCTTAATTTCTTTGTTTATTACAAAAGTATAATAACAATTTGCCTCAGAAGTTTAAAATGAGTAAGAAATGTGGTTGTCCATTATGAATCTTGTGAATTTTTCCCTAGTTTTATTTCCCAGGCTTGAATTTATTGCATTTATTCACTTCATTCATGCAGGTTAAAGGCATCTTAACAGACAGAATCCTAACAGAATAACAGAGTTGGCAGGGACCTTGTAGGAGGCTTTTTTGTCTTTGATTTCATGCATTTCTGTAGCAATATGGTGGTCTTTTACATATAATGCAACTCCACCTCCTGTTTTATGGGATCTGGTTTTTTTGAACAGTTTGTATCCTTCTATCTGTACATTTCAGTCGTGAGTTTCATCCCACCATTTTTCAGTAATTGCAACAAATGCCCAAAGCTTGAGGAACAAACAGAGTGAACTTGAATTATTAATAAATTGTCATAACTACCCTCATTTATTAATAATTCAAGTTCACTCTGTTTGCTCCCCAAGCTTTGGGCATTTGTTCATAGGCATTTTAGATCTTTGTATCTGGCTCTAGCTGTGCTTCTTATTTCTCCTATTTGGTGTTTGAATTTGTCTTCCTTCCCATTGCTCCTTACTTCCTTATTTGATTTATTTTTAATGTTTTTTGCTAGGAATTAGTTCCTGGAGATTTTAGAGGTTGGCCACCCTCCCCCCCCCTCAATTTTAGTTTAAAGCCCTCCTGATAAATTGAGCCAGTCATTTTACAAAAAAGTTCTTCCCATCCCTTCCCAAAAGTCCATCATGGAGGTAGTATAGACCATTGTCCAGGAATCCAATGCTTTCTTGGTGACACCAATCCTTTAGCCAGTGGTTCACTTCTAGAATTCTTTGTTGTCTTACTGGATGTTGGCCTTTCATTGGAAGTACAGATGAAAAAATTACTTGTGCACCTAACACCTTATCTTTCTTGCTTAGCTGCTCATAATCTCTCAATATTGTTTTCAGGTTCCTTTTTGTATCATTCATCCCTACATGTAGTAGTAGAAAATTGTAGTAGTCTGTTGGTTTTATTATTTTGGTTAGATTCTCCACTACATCTTTGAATTTTGCTCCAGGGAGGCAACAAACCTCTCTAGATTGGCTGTCTGGTCTGCAGATGGCTGGTTCTGTTCCCTTGAGAATTGAATTTCCTATCACCAGCACTCTTCTTTTTTCCCCTAGGGAGGTTTGGGATATTTTTCTACCTGTTGCAGAGCTCCTGACCATGCTACTTTTTAGGGGACATTTGATGATACTTCTTTTCTAGGTGTTTGCCTGTTTTCTTCCCTGGAGAGTCTATGATATCTATTGCTCAGCTCCAGAGTGGGTTGTACTAGGTTGGTGTTTCTTTTTCTATGAGTGACCTGTTTCCCTCTGACGTCTTCTAAGATGTCAATTCTTTTAGAAGTTCTTTGATCATTATTATGTTCAATTTGTACATAATATTCATGCAGGATTTGGGGTTTCTCATTTTGTAGGTTGTGTTTCAGAGTGGTTAGAGTTTCCTCTAGGCCTTTGCTTTCTCTTCTAACTTAATTAATTTACATTTCGTACATTTGTAGTCTAGGTGTTCTTTGGGCATTAATGTGTACATGGAACATGTTTTGCAGATCACAATTATATCGATTTCTTTATCCATGAGCGGATTGAAAAAAATTGAGAATGGAATGTAGAAGGTTTTAATCACAAGATTGCTGTTTTTTGTTTTTTTTTGTTTAAAGGGGGAAAAAATGTCCAGTTTAGAATTTGATGTTCTGACAGATCATTTAAAAATTTCAGAGTTTAGGGGAAAGTGCCTCCTTTCCGCTTCTCTCATGCTCTGGTTTGCTGTGCTGCCCCCTGCTGGTGCCTCTCCTCCCTGTTCTGCTGCTGCTGCTCTTTACTCTGCAGCCGCATTGCTCCTGTTTGTTGGTCCATCACTTCTGTCAGCAAACAGGAGTGCTGAGACGGTCTGCAGTTAGCTCACCTCTCTTCTCCTCTCTGAAACCACCTGTCTTCCCTGCTCCACGGCCTCACCGGCTCACCTCTTTGCTCTCCGCTGGTTGGTCGTTGCGCTGCCCTCAAACTGTTCACCTCTCCACCCCACAGCTGATAAACCTCTCCACCCTGAAGCTGGCTCTACTCTTTGTCCTTCCTGGTTTGGATTTTTCTGCCCGCCTCTCTGCTCCACCACCTCACCTCACTTCGATAGGCTTTCAGGTCTCTTGAGTAGGCTTCTTGGCTGCAGCCAGGCTTCTCTCAGCAGGCAAGGGAAGGTTCGCCACACGCTGCTGCCTTTGGTGGTGTTCTTTTTCTCTTTTTATGACTTATCTTTCCTTCTCCGCCTCTCTTTCTACCCTTCTTAGTTCAGTAGCAACTTTTCACCCACCCTGATCTAACCAGGTTTCCTCTATTGCCATCATCTTGAAACCGGACACCATTGGTCTCTGTGTGAGTGCATTTCTTGGGGATGAAAATAGTATCTGGTCAAAAATTAGTAAAGGGTGTTTTATGATAGAAATAGTATTAATTTTAAAAGAGACATATTACGGGGATAGACAAAGTGTGGAACCTAACTAACTATGTCCTGACTGTGGCCAGTAGATAATAAGGTGCACTGGAGATTTGGTATCCCTGGATTTGGGCCTCTAATATCACTTCTCACTGACTCATAGACTAATCACAATTCTCCTAATTGTCATGCCAAACTTGGAGTAAAGGTTTAGTGAATGCATCTGCCAGAATTTCTTTTAGTGAACAGTATTTTAGTTCACTGAGTTCCTTTTCTTGAACATCTTGCACAAAGTGGAGATTGGGTCCATATATTTTGTTCTGAAGGTAGTTTTCTTCATTTGGGAGAACTGAATATATCCTGTATTTGTCATTCCTCTGTTTCCCTTCCATTTTAGGAAGAAATTTTCCATAGGCCTTCTGAGGTAGATGGCTTCAGTTAGTCTTACGATCAAAGGTTTTTTTCTCTTCTGTGTTTGCTTCAGGAGATAACTTTCTCGCTTCTTTTTTTTAATCTGAATGTCAAGATAGTCAGAGATGCTTCCCAGCTTTTTCAGAACTCCTTGTTGGATTCTTTACTCTCTCTTGTCTGTTCCTCTTAGCTTGGTAACAATCACATAGATAAGAAAGTATTTCCAATTCTCATTTCTAAATCTGAAGGAAATAGTTGAGTTTGCAGACAAGAGTGGTGGATGGAAAAAATGTTACTTATGCTTCTTTAAACTCATTGCTCCTCCCTTGTAAGTTGGACATCTGCATCTAACTGCCCTCTCCACATATAAAGTTTCAGTCTTGCAGAAATTCCCAAATTCAGACTGAAAGATTAGCTCAACATTTATAAAGTTTTTTTCTGTTCCATTTAGTATATTTATTCCTTGTCTTTGATAAATTGTAATCTTTTTCCAGTGAAGCAAGAAAGCCAGTAAGCAATTAAAATTCATTTTTTCTAAAATGTCTTTTGAATGCAATAATTCCAATGAATACTAAATGTTAGGTGCCTTTCCTGCACATTCTGAAGCTGCTTTCTTATTATGCTCACCAAATTACTCAACATATTGCTCATGGGATTACCAGGAGAAATCACAGGCAGGGGATTAAGTTTCATTTTCAAATATGAGAACAAGAAAATGTGCATGTGAATTCATTTACATAATTCTAAAACTTCAATAAGGAAAAGGTATTCAAAATGCATTTGAAAACTGATAGGTCTTTTCAAGGGGAAAGAAATATAGTAGGAAATATACTGTGTTTCTTTCACAAAGTAATTGGGACCTGATTCTACCCTATCCAAATTGAACTATGTAAAATATTACATAGAACTAAAAACTTAGCAACCAGTAAGTCTAAATTGGCCTTTCCCACCTTAAGTCTCCTAAATGATGTTTGACTACAACTGCTATAATCAAATCAGCTTGATGAATATTCAGAGTTGATAATAACTGGAGCCCAACATCAGGGGACTCAAGATTTTAAAAAACTGCCGTATGTAATTAGACAAACCTAATACTTAGGCCTTCTTTGTGAGGTTTCTAGAAAAAATTGCCACTGTTGAAAATTAATTAAACCAATCATTGATTTTACTCTTGTAAAATGTAGTATTTTGCACAATGGCAAATGACACTTTTTTGCAAGGCTGTCTTGAGTCCAACTGCTGAAGTGACCTGCTTTGAGGCAGTGCCTTGATGTAGAGAAGAAAAATGTTCCACCTCCAGTCAGGAGCACAGAAGCAGGCCCCATGTTTCACCTGATCCTTTATTTTCTATTCATGAGACCACTGAAGGTCAGAGAAGTGGCTAGTATGATACAGTGTGATGAGTCCACTATAACAGAGTTAATTCATGGAACCACACCACTCACCAAAGGAACTTAGATCAAAACAAAACATCCTTTCTTGGCATGCTGATTGTGGCTGCAAACTATTGGAGTTCCAAGTCTAGGAATGTTGACTCATCATCATATCCTGACTAGCTGACCACAATAAGGATAGATGGAATAGAGTATAAATAGAGAGTTTAATATTTATTTTGTGTTTCTTTCTCATTATGCCCGATCTTTCTTTTATGAGATGACTACATTTGCTTTTCTTCCCAGATGCAAAGAGAGTTTGTTGTAGTTCCCTATCTCCCCCCCCTTCCTTTGGCGGACTTTCGCAAGCCCGGGTAAATGTAGCTGAGTTCGGACAGCTACTCCCCCTATTGGCTAAGGCGCGCCTAAGCGCGCCTACTATAAAAACGGCTGCTGGGGGAATCCCAGCTGCCGCGGTTTGACAGTTCTTGAGAGTTGACAGTTTTAACGTTCCTGTGTTAAATAAAGGATTTGTTTGATCAACCAACGCCTCCAGCCTGTCTGTCCGGCAATATCCTACAAGATGTAGCCTCCATTTACAGCATCGTAGGGGAGAAATATCAATCAGTTGTGTACATATGTGAATACACAGAAACAACCATGCAGAATCCTTTTTCCCCTTTAGCTTCTCAGTTCTAGTTCTCTCAATGCAGAGAAGTTTTAAAAAGTAGCATTCTGATCTATAGCCTGATATATCCCAGTGTCCTCAGCCTGTTTTGATAAAAAAAAATAGAGAAGAGACATAGGTTTTTCCCAACTGTTCTTATATATGGGAGATTAGTATTTTTTCAAACTATCTCTGCACACTTACTATAAGCTTTGAACATTCTTCTCTTGTCTAGCAATAACAATAGCAACAGCACATAGACTTATATACCACTTCATAGTACTTTACAGCCCTCTCTAAGTGGTTTACAGAGTCACTTTATTTTTCCCAACAATCTAGGTCCTCATTTTACTGACCTCAGAAGGATGAAAGGTTGAGTCAAACTTGAGCCGATCAGGATTGAACTGCTGGCAGTTGGCAGAATTAACTTGCAATACTGCATTCTAACCACTGCATTCTAACCATGTTATGAGAGAAAAGATATCATTGAATTCTAAGAGCAGAGTAAATATGCCCAGGTAGATTAAAGGAAATGGAAACAGTAAACTACATTCCATTTAGTTGTTCATTTTCTATAGAGTTTTGAAATGATTTAATATAACTGCTGATTGCTACAATCTAGTTATGTCTCGGAATCAGAGTATATGAATTTATTACTGTTTGATCAGTGTCCATGTGTATCAATGGAGATTGCAAAATTTTGCTTAAACACTATTTATATGTGAAAAGAATTTTAATACATCTTACAGTATAATACATGGTATAGTATAAATATTATATTTATACCAAGAAGAAAAGGATGGCAATTTAAAAAAGTGCATATTTTCAATTTCTATTTTAAATTGCCATCCTTTTCTTCTTGGTATAAATATAATATTTTAAAGTTGAGCTTTGAATGTAAATAAAATTTAAACTTAAATTCATAACCCCCATTTTCCTGTGCTGGATTGAATTTCCTGATGAATCTGTTTTTCCAAAACCCGTTTTCCAAGTCTTTTTAATCACAGAAATAAAATATGTTGCATTTTGGACATATTCAGTTTTTGAAATGAATATGAATAAGCAGAAGATGAAATTGGGTGAGACAATTTGTTTTCTTTTTTGTATGTAAATACACTTATAAAATTCTATCTTTCCAAACATGAAAAATGCTTAATATAAAAGCAATAACAACTGCAGGAAAATGTTATACACATTGTATTATTTTAATTAATTTATTTATCTGTCTGTCTGTCTGTCTGTCTGTCTGTCTATCTGTCTGTCTGTCTGTCTGTCTGTCTGTCTGTCTATCTGACGACACCCAGCTGTACATCTCCACCCCAGGCCACCCCAACAATGCCTTTGAGGTGATGTCCCGGTGCCTGGAGGCGGTGCGGATCTGGATGGGGTGCAATAGACTCAGGCTCAATCCCTCCAAG
>JANHFO010000957.1:380354-396115 GCA_032468095.1 Pareas carinatus
TAAAGTAAAAAGTTAAATAATAAAAAATAGGATAATTATTATATTTATATAAATATATTAAAATATATAAGTATTTGGATAATATTTGCCTTAGATAAGTATGTATAAAACTGTACGGCTTACTGTTAAAATGATTTACTATAACAAGTTTTTTTATCTTTGCCATATTTGTTCTACATTATTGTTAAAGACTGCTTTTGTTATTAAGTAAAGCAATAAAAAATTGTAAAAGTTTCAAAAGCTCTTGGATTTCATTTCCCATGATGACAGCATATCTTAAGTATACCAAGTCTGACACAACATAAATCTGATTTGCAGGTAGATAACATTTAATAATATACATGCCTCAGCACCTTAGAAAACTTTTCTCTAGAGCAGTTTCTAGTATCCAGTATCTAACATCAGCTGTTAGGAATTTCTGGAAAAGAAACAGGCAAAGTTGGGTCATATTAATTAAACAGCAAAAATAGTTCTTTTGGTTCAGCAGGTGGGAAATGTAAAGTTTCATTAACATTAAAATGTTTACTACATGTATATATGATTTATTAAAACCTATATGTTTGTATAGTCACAAAAAGTTAACTTAATAATTTGTATTATATTAATCTGGTTTAAATGTATTATTTGGTAATTGTGGCCAGATCCACTGTCATTAGAAAACAAATACAATAAGCACAGTTTAGTTTCATTGTAATATAATTATTTAAGAAAAAAACTGAGCACAAATTAATTCAAATGATGAACTTTTTGTTTTTTAAGGGAAATATAGCCCATCAAAATCTGGTAGAACCCTATCACTGAAGAGGTGATTTATTTTGTTTGGATTTGATTTCAGTTTTAGCTTAGTTTGTTTAAGGATTGGTCAAATTATTATTCCATTTGTTCAAATCTATATGCCATTTTATAGGCTTTGCATCAAGGCAGTACCTTATATAATACAGAAGAGATTGCAGGCAGCAAAAGAAGTAGTTGCAAGTTTAGCACCAATTCTAATATACGCAAGCAACTCATGTTGGAACTGGACACATCACTCCATCCTGTTTTATCATTTCCTTCAGGTAAGTTAGTTACCCTCTATTGCATGGGTAGTTATTGTAAGAATCTTAACATAATATAAAAATCATCATGAAAGAACATTTTCTTAAAGCTTATTGTTATGATAATCAAATCTAATTAGTTTTGTCTGTGTACTGGAAAGTCATAGTACAATCAATAAATATCTGGTATGTAAGAATCATGAAATTGCTTCTTCCAGTCAGGAATACAAAGTAATGGTTTTTATATGTTCATAGTTTGCATGGTCTCTATTTGAACATATCCAGTAAAGGTATTCATATACGGTAATTTTTAGTTAATTGGTTCCATTATAGAATTGTTTTTATTGTTAGTTCTTTTTCCTAATGTTCAAAACGATTTTCATCTTTTATACCTTATTCTGTAGTCCCAGTCATTGGAATGATAGAGAATGTGTGTCAAAGTCTGAATGCTACATCATAAGAATATTTTTATATCCTCCTCAGTCTTCTCAAAACTGGACAGTTTCCACACATTTTTGCACAGGTTTTAGTCTTTGATATTATTTGAACCTGTTGATCCTGTTCATCAGTTGACCTGAACTCAGTGCCTAAGAACTGGCCATAATTTTATAAATGAGTGAGAACTAGCAATTACTTTATGGATTCCATTGTGTGAGATTAAAATGTAATTCTTTTTTAAATTATGGTTTTTATTGTTTTTATGAATATATAAAATACAAAGAAAATAAAAGTAAGAAGTAAAGGAAAAGAAAAGGAGAGGGGGAGAGAAAATGTAAGAAAAAGAAAAAGAGTGTTGACTTCCGACTCTCTTTAGAACTGTACAAGATAACATTACAACCACAGCTTTTTGCTTTTACACTAGCCATTTCTATTACAGCAAATCCATCTAATCAGCAAAACCAAAATTAAAGTTGTGTTTTTCATCACAAGCACAAAATCCAGAAGTGATATCCAAATAAAAAATGTACTTAAATATATTCTTCTCTTTAAATAAAACAATTTAGCCATTTTTGCTTTATCTTCCTTGCAGTAGAAATAATACATATTTCTATTTGCACTTAATAATCTTTATGTACCATTACTATTTATATTAACAAAATTCCCTATATTCTATCAAATCCTTTGACCTTGAAGGGAAAAATACTTTTTTCCCATCCCTTTTAAAACACTAACTTTTTCTTTAAAAACATTTCTAAAATCAAGACTTCCAAATACATCTTTTTTTTTACTACATCTTAACATTAAAGTGAAGTTCACTATTAAATTTAAATCACTCCTTCCAAGTTACCTTCATAGAATGTTTTCTTCTTTTATACATTCTTTTTGGGATTCTAGACTTTTCTTTAAACTAATGCATCTTTTTCTTTGTCTTTCTCTTAACATTAACGTTAGAAATTACCCAAGCATTATATATAAAGGAAAAATGAATTTTCAAACTTTAGATTAAGACTTTCTTTCAATTACAATTATCAAACCTAGAGAAATCCATCCTAATTCCAATTAACACTTTAAGTTTAAGTTACTCCTTCCAGCTTGTCTTCATGGAGTAAAGTCTGTCTTTTCTGGAATGTTTGTCAGATAGTTGTAAGCTTCTCTTTTTCTCAAGGATTTCTCCACCTTGTTAATGTCCAAATGGAAAAGTCCCAGACTTGTCTTTTTAAAAGTTGCAGATTGTCTTGATGCTCTTCTTTCAGTTGTGTTGAGAGATTTGTATATAACTCATTGTAGTAAAAGTTGGGGTTGGATTTATATTCTAAAGTTGCAATTAACTCCTCTACTTTGTCAGCTACTTGTGAAGTTGCCTCAGTGGTTTGGTAACTTTCTACACATATTTGCATTCTGAAGTAGTTTGCAAAGTTTTTTTTAAACATCCTTGGAGCATAACTGATTTATGAGCTGTCAATTTTGTTTAAGAATTTTTCGAATACATCTCTAATAATTTGCTCCTCCATCTTTTTAACTCTCTTTAGTCAAAGAGTAGCTTTTTTAAAATCACTTAAGAATTTCTGGCCAATCAGGAATCATAAAAACTAGAATGTTTTAGCTACCACAGCAAAGCAGCTAAGCTACAAATTACTAAAAATAATAAAGTAAAATCACAACTTTCTGCCCTTATATTCTCCATCAACTTTTAAAAATCCACACTTCCTTCTTCTGACTTGATTTAGCAGCGTTCTTCTAATTTAACAGAAAAGAAATCCCCAAAATGGCACAGAACTTCAAAAAGGGGTAACTGTGACTGAGGAGAGCCTCTTTTAATTTGATAAAGATTAATAGTCTTTAAAAGTTAATAAGAAATGAAAGGCACAACTTATTGTCTGCTTGAAAGGTGAATTCCAACTGACTGCTTTTTTAACCACAAAATGATTGCAGTCCCCACCACCCAACTGCCAGCGTGTAGGTTTTTTCAGAGCACAGCTCCCGAAGTTATTAGCAAACCTTTGCTGTATCAGAGAATCTTGAGGAGAGTTCTAAGATTCTCACTAACCCAGGAGAATCATATAAACTGAAGGAATGCTAGTTCTTTCTGTTAGTAGTTGAAATGCTACATTCTAGGGAAAAATCCTTCCGGAATCCCTTCCTGGACGTGTGCTTGGTTGACCATTGTTCACTGAAAGCTGATAAAAATGTATTTCTGATGTATCAAGCTAAAATCATACTTGCTGAAGAATATGTTGATCAATTTCAACAATGTTAGTTGATTTTTGGCTGATCTACTTAAATAGATGAAGTATTGGTAAAAGCAATTATAAAGAAATTAGATCAGTTCTAATTTAATTTTGCCTTTGGAGAAACAGTCTCTTGAGGAAGTGCTAGGACGATTATGGCCTTTATTTATGTGGTATTGTAGATTTCCATCCTATCTCCTGTAAATTTTAACATCTATATAAAATGGCTGAAATATATTCAATATAACAATCTTCTACCACTTGTTTCTGCTTTGTGTTGAACTCTGTTAGACCCTCTCTTAAAGATGAGCAATATGATACTTTTTTAGATAAACAGAGATACAATTAATAACAAAGCTTGTAAGTGAAAATTTGGTTCCAGGTTTTTTAATATTTATAGTTTTAATATATTTATGTATCATATTGTTTTATTATTATTATTTAATCGCTAATTGGAGCCACCCAGAGTTAGATATACAGTGGCTATGTACAGTAACATTTTAAATAAATATATAAAGTTACTATTTAAATATTTTTGCAGATGTTCCTCTACACGTTCATTTTAAAACTTTTCTCAAGAAATATGAAATCAGAGGTGATGCTTTTGAAGGTGCTGCTCTTGGTTTAGAGTACAAAATGTCTCCATTAAATGGTATGCAGTATTTTAAAAAATCTATTTTTATCCAGTTTCTCAATTGTTTGTTGATTTTCCTCCTTTGTTTTTATATTTTTGATTGATAAGAACTGTTATTTAATATGATTCCAAAAAATGTATGTCTGATTACTCTGTACTGATAACAGTCCATTTTTGTGGTGAAAATTCATCTGAAAAAGGTCTGACCAAATGTTTTATATTGTATGCATTTTCTGAAAATGAAATTTATCCACCTCTCTTTCGCACTATACTGATGAATATGTATTAGAAATAGAAATAGAAATTACTATTAAAGAAATCTTCCTGATTAGTGAACAAATCATCTTTTAAATACATAAATTGATAATGTCTAGTTACTTAAATCAGTTTGATCTAAAATAAATTATGTGTCCCTCTGTATCGAGTGAGTTTTACAGCAAGGTAAATATATTTAAATTGTGTCCACATATAAATTTTGACTGAAATCATTGACCATTTTTGATATATATTTTGGCTTTTAGTAATCCAATATCTTAAAATCATATTGCTAGAAGTTAAACATTTCTTGTGTGATTTAAATAGAGAAAGAAGCACAGTAAAATTATATTTGTTTTATCCCAGTTTTTAGTCAGATTAAAGCTCCTCTTCAACAGTTGAGCCATGGATATGAATCCAGTTCTAAACATCAAAGTATGTCAAAAGTATCTGAACAGTTTTCAGAGGGAAGGAAGAAAAGACATTTAAGCGAGACATTGTCTGGTAAGTACAAATATGTACATAGTACTCATGACGCTATTCCTTCTAGGAATAAGCATGTTATAGAAAAAGCATACAACTATACCCAATAGACTTTTTTAATAAGTACCTGCCAGTACTGCTGAAAAAAGAGCATCGCATCTTGCCAGGTTATTATTCCATATTCTGAATAATCCAATTCTGTGAGTTACCATATGCAGTGGTCCATAGATAATATAAGAACTAGATCAATTTTGCACTCTACATCCATAATGAGAAAAATCTCATTATTGTTAATGAGAAACATCTGACCATAGCCCCTTTTTAGTACAATATTTTTTGTGGAGGAAAATTGTCTATAATTTGCTTACAAGGGAACTCTTTTAGTGACAGTTACATGACATTCTCAAGAGGGCAAGACCCTGTGGTAAGGAGACAATTTTTAACCAATAAATAAACATTAAGAACCAGACTGATATCTACTTCCATATCTGATTCCAAGCATAAGGCACATTGGAGATCTAAAACTCT
Organism: Pareas carinatus; assembly: GCA_032468095.1. Classification (NCBI taxonomy): domain Eukaryota; kingdom Metazoa; phylum Chordata; class Lepidosauria; order Squamata; family Pareidae; genus Pareas; species Pareas carinatus. The sequence continues at coordinate 385,961 of JANHFO010000957.1, forward strand.
GCCTAGAAGAATTTGAACTAGACACGTTCTGGTATGGGAAATGTTTCTTCACTGTTAAAATGAATTAATAAAAAATTTAACAACAAGTCATGGCTGCTGTTGTTGAGCATAGAGAAAATAATGAAACTTTCAATAATTGAAATAATTCTCTGGTCAAACTCAAACTCTGGTTAAACTTAAACTTAAACAAACTCTTGTCTGTTTATTTCAGCCTTTGTGCAAAGCTAAAACATGTCCAATTATAAGTGAATACAGAGCTCCATTTACATGTGCCATAGTACTCATTTACATTATATAATTAATTAGGCTATACGATATATAACATCTTTGTCCAAGATGCAACCCTTTGAGAAATATAAAAATGAACCTTAAATATATCCCCCATGCTTCTGTGAGTCAAACAAGAAGTTTTCTCTATCCAATGACAGTAGTATTTGAATCCTTCCATTTTCAAGCTAAAGCTATTGTGCCAATTAAAATGTTAAAGTTATCAGAGCTCAACAGACCTATTAAGTGTTGGAAATGCATCCTTCACTCGCTTTTTTGTGATACTGATACTGTTTCTGCTATGTAAACTTCCTAAACTTTCATTAACAGGATTCCATTAAAAAGTTGTTGAGAGGCAGAAAAAAGGTTTAATAAACTACTAGTATTAATTTTAGTATTATAAAGAAAATTACTACTTACTTGTTGTTTTTCAAGAAGCAAAGTGGTCTTTGAATTCACTTCTTCTGACCAATATCTCTAAATTGGAATGTGCATGAGACTCAAGTGAAAGTTCATAGAAGTGGAATGAGCAGAAGATCTCATTATATATACTCACTGTTTTAGACGTAAAAGCTAGTAGTAGGATGGCAGGGTTAGTATTCCTAATCTTCCTGAACCCTTCCAAAGATGAAAAGAACTGGACAAAATTTCACATGATTACACATAAAAAGTTGTTATTTTCAATTTATTAAGTTCTGAACCATGCTGTCTCACTAGTTTCCTAAATGAGAAATGAAGTGCACAATGAACTGAAGATAGCATTTAATTAAGGAAAACAATTGAATAATTTAGCTACACTGTCTATTAGAACTGTCTCTGTCATTATCAATGGAATAGAATAACCAAATTGGAAGGGACCTTGGAGGTCTTCTAGTCCAATCCTTTGCTCAAGCAGAAGACCCTATACCATTTCAGACAAGTGGCTGTCCAGTCTCTTTTTAAAAGGCTTCAGTGATAGAACACCCACAACTTCTGAAGGTAAGCCATTTCATTGGTTTATTGTTCTGTCAGGAAATTTCTCCTTAGGTCTAGGTTGCTTTAAAAAGTAAAAAGTTATGGTTACTTAAAAATTCAGAGTAAGTTAATTGAACTTAATTTAATTAATTAAAAAGATATTTCCTTTTAAGTACAGTATATGACTCAAACTCTAAAAATGATGGTAGTATTTATTTGTTTGTTTGTTTGTTTTAATTTTTATACCGCCCTTCTCCCCGAGTAAGGAGTGGAATATTTCCATATTCATGCATCAAATGGGCCCTATCTAACAAAATGAAATTCAATATAGAGAAAAGCAAGGTTTTACACTTAGGCAAGAAAAATCAAATTTACTGGTACAGATTACGTGAAACCTGGCTCAATAGCAGTAACTGTGAGAGGGATTTGGAGTCCTGGTGGACAGTCATTTAAATATGAGCCAGCAGTGTGCAGCAGTAGCCAAAAAAGCCAATGCAATCCTATATCGCATTAACAGAGGGATAAAATCAAGTTTATGTGAAGTATTAGTACTGCATTAGTACTCAAGCCTTACTAAGACCATACTAAGAATGCTACATCCAGTTTTGTTCATGTAAAAAAAATGTACAGACTCTGGAAAGAGTGAAGAAAAGAGCAATAAAGATGATTAGGGGGGTGGAGGCTAAAACATGAAGAATGGTTGCAGAAACTGGGTTTGTCTAGTCTAGTGAAAAGAAGTACTCAGGGTGACATGATAGCAGTGTGCCAATATTTGAGGGGCTGTCACAAAGAAGAGGGGCTCAATCTAAAGCATCAGAAGGCTTTTCTAAGACACCAGAAGGCAGGCAAGACAAGAAACAATGGATGAAAACTAATCAAAGAGGGAAGCACCCTAGGATTAAGGAGAAACTTCCTAACAGTGAGAACAATTAACCAGTGGAATGGCTTACTTTCAGAAGTTGTGGGTGCTCCATCACTGGAGGATTTTAAGAAGAGACTGGACAACCACTTGTCTGAAATGGTGTAAGGTCTCCTGCTAGAGCAAGGGGTTGGACTAGAAGACTTCCATGTCCTTCCAACTCTTATTCTGTTCTGTTATTTGGGGTGAAAAACTGATAATAACGGCATTGCTACCTTATTTCTATCCTGGAAAAAAAATTATGGTTTCATAATTTCCTGTGAAGTATCTATATTGTATGTTTATTAGCTAGAATTTTGTTCATTAATTGATGTTTTTAATCTTTTCATGGCAGGGGAAAATAATAGTTGTGAAGCGTTTTCATTTCAGCATGAAGGACAGGAGTCTTATAGTAATTTTACAGCAATATCCAATGTTGACATGTTATCAAGATCAAGTCACAGTATCTCATCACAGGTATGATAATGAATATTTGGGTAAGTTTTAAATAGCTTCTATCTGCCAGTGGCATTTTTCTGTAATGCCAAAATTGAAGGCAATTTTTAGTTTTTAGGAACTGAAGTTTTCTATTTTTCTTTAATTTTAGATCATATCTCATGCTTCAACATATTTGTCAAAAGTAAAATATTATTAAATATAGGATGGATTTCTGAATGTATCTGCTGTTAAAATTACATCACATAATTTAATAGCAAGAAAAATTATAATTTGTTTTTGTTCCTAAGGTCTTTTTAATTAGAATGTATAGAAACAGAGTCTGATTCAGAATCCAAATTTTGACCTTGAACTATAAAAGCAATCTATGATGCTCTAAAAAGTGCCCAGAGCACTTTGTTTTGAGGCATGTTCCCAATCTCACAAAGCGTTGAAAACATTAGGGCAGGTCTTTGTAATAACGCAAGTGTTCTTTCTGCCTCTTTTTTCTTTAAACCATCCCAACCATTCTCTGTCTGCCTGTTTTCCCCCCATCTTCCTTTTTTTGTTTCCTGCCTATACCTTTCCAAATCTTTCCTGCTTGATCTTCTGTAACTGTTTTTTGTTCTCCTAATCCAGTCTCTTCATAACTCTTCCATCTTTTTTGTAGTGCTTTGGCCTACTATTTACCAAAGAAAAAACTTAAGTTACCTGTTATTTTTTCTTATCATCTCTAGGGAAATATAAAGATGCTATGTCTAGAAGCCTGTGCTTTGCCCTGAAGGGATTGCACTCCTTAGGGAAGTTCAGTGTGATGGTCAAGGAAGGTTTGCCTGGCTATGAACACCACAGTGATTAGAAGTGATTATCTAAGCACTTTTATCTCATATCTAAGCAACCATAACAACATTTTTATCATGTGTAATTTCATTTTTAATGGTTTAGGCTAGTTTTGATACTAGTTTTGTATCAGATTTACTATCCTAATAATTACAGTTTCAACACTTCATCATTATTTCTCCATAATCTGATATATTTTGAAATAACTATGACTTTATAAAACCAACAAGAAACATCATCAGCTTCAATAGAAAATATTATGTAGAAAATTATTGCGTTTATCTTGAGTCTGAAAGCTCAGTATTGTTACTAGTACGTGCACTGAAATTTATTTGGTTTTCATATAGCTGTTAAATGTCATTTAATTAAACAATTTTTAAACAGTTCAATTCAAGGCGAAGACTGAGAAGTGAGTGTTCCTATGATATAGACAATATTGTCATTCCTATGTCATTAATTGCACCATCAAAACTGGAGAAACTTCAGTACAAAGAAATTCTTACTCCAAGGTAATTTTATTGAATTTTATATATAAAACTTTGTTCTGCTAGAAAGCATATTGTATACAATTGACGATATTGTGGAAAGGCCTAGTCATGCTACTTCTTATTATGGAAATTGATGCAAGTGTCTATAATACAGCTCTTAGGCTTTGTTCTTAATGCTTTCAATAATTATTGGATCTGATTCTTGCTACAGATGTCTTATGCTGGTTAATGGAAAATTTATTTATTTATTTTTCATATTTATATGCCGTCCCTCTCCATGGACTCAGGGCAACTTACAATAAAACAATATTAAAAATTACATAGATAATAATAATAAAATAAATAGAATTAAATTACAAGTAAAAATATAACTACAAATAAAATGAAAAGACACATTCACACACCATTCATGCTTGGATCTCGTGAGATCAATAACCCTAAGCTTTCAAAAAAAGTCAGGTCTTTAAAGTTTTATGAAAAGTCACTAGGGTGGGGATGGTCCAAACCCCTGGTGGTAATTGGTTCCAGAGAGCAGGAGCAGCCACAGAGAAGGCCCTCCCCGTGGACCTGCCAACTGACATTGTTTAGTTGACGGGACTTGGAAAAGACCAACTCTGTGAGATCTAAATGGTCATTGGGAGACATGTGGTAGAAGGCGGTCTCGTAAGTAATCTGGTCCCAAGCCATGTAGGTGATCAGTAGCACCTTGAATTGAGACTGGAGACCAATAGGGAGCTAGTGCAGCTCGCAGAGAATTGGTGTGATGAGGGTTTATCTAGGGAAACCCATAATAGCTCGCATGGCTGCATTCTGGACTAACTAGTCTCCGAACACTTTTCATGGGTAGCCCCACGTAGAGCGCGTTGATTTAATCTAATCGTGAGGTGACAAGGGCGTGAGTAACTGTGCGAAGTGCCGCCCAATCCAAATAGGGTCGCAATTGGTGCACTAGGTGAACCTATACAGAGGTCCCTCTAGTCACAGCAGTCAGATGGTAGTCTAATTTTAGCTGTGAGTCAAGTAGGACAACCAAAATTGCGAACCCGTACTGAAGGAGACAATTTCTTTCTCCCTAAAACTAAGGATGGACAGTCAGTATGATCCTTAAGAGGCAATATCCACAGCCACTCAGTCTTGTCTGGGTTAAGTCTGAGTGTTGACTCCCATCCAGGCAGCCTCCAGGCATCGGCACATCAGGTCCTCCTCTTCATTGAATTGATGCGAAGTGGAGATATAAAGCGATGTATCGTCAGCATATTGCTGATATTTCAACCCGAATTATTGGATGATCTCACCCAGTGGCTTCATGTAGATATTGAATAGGAGGGGAGAGAAGACCGAACCCTGAGGTACCCCGCAAATGAGAGGTCTAGGGGTCGATCTTTGTCCTCCCGTCAACACCGACTGTGAATGACCAGAGAGATAGGTTGAGAACCATCGCAGAACGGTGCCCCCAATTCCTAGCTCTCTTAATCGTTTTAGAAGGATACCATGGTCAATGGTATTGAAGGCCACTGAGAGGTCAAGTAGCAACAAGATGGAGGAGTGACCCTCATCTCAGGCTCACCAGAGATCATCCATCAATGTGACCAGAGCGGTTTCTGTGCTGTAACCAGGCCTGAAACCGGACTGAAAAGGGTTTAGGTAATCTGCTTCATCCAAAGACCATAGGAGTTGCATTACCACCGCTTTCTCTACAACCTTCCCCAAAAAAGGTAGGTTAATAAAGATGGGATACAAATAAATAAATAAATTCAATCAGAACCTTGCTCTTAACCATTTCTAAGTCTATGTTAAATTCATGCTCCCCTATTGTGAACATATGACATATATGAGGATTTTAAGGCAGTCAGGAACAAAGACCACTGTATATCGGACCTCATCACAAGTGGGCAAACACGTGTTATTGTGGGAGCAATTGGAGTTTTTTTAGTTTCTACTGTGTTTTTGTATCTCTTTGTGCTTCAAATTGGTAGGAAATCATGCCACATGTTTTAGCAGCCAGAGGAACTCCGAAGGCACAATTGGTTTGGAGAGAGTATGCAACTTTAGGGCTGCAGTCTGCATGTAGATTTTTTAAAAATTAAAAGGACTACTATTTGGGATGTACAGGTAGTCCTTAATTTATGACCAGCTGCTTAGCAAATGTTTGAAATTACAATAGTCATCCCCAAAGCTACTTATGACCCAGTTCCAAAGCTCTGATGACCACCCACCAATCCTCCACTATCATGTGATCACATTTTGGGCACTTGGCAAACAGGCCACACTTACAGCAATTTGCAGCATCCCACTGTCCCATGACTGCAGTTTACAAAATTTTTGTTGGAAACCAGGATTTGATCACCCCGGCTCCCTGGTTCACCAAGGAGCTGAGGGAGATGAAACGCCAGGAAAGACGCCTAGAGAGTAGTTGGAGGGCCAGCCGCGCCGAGTCTGATCAATCTTTGGTAAGGACCCATATTAGGACTTACCTTGACGCGATCAGAGTGGCTAAGTATAATTACTTCTCCTCTCTGATCGCTTCTGCCGATAATCGCCCCGCCACCCTGTTTGGGGTTGCCCGCTTCATCCTTCACTTGGAGAAGTGTGGGGACCCCTTGCAGGGACAGACGGAAAAGTTTAGAGACTTCTTTCAAGATAAGATCGTTCCGATCCGGAGCGGTTTGGATTCTGACTGGGTAGCTGCAGGTGGGGTGACGGAGGCGAGTCTTGAAAATGTTATTTGGGATGAGTTTGAGACTGCTGCTCTCAAGGACATGGATAGAATCCTTGGGCGACTTAAAGCAACCACATGTTTATTGGACCCATGCCCCTCCTGGTTGGTACTGGCTTTCCGGGAGGTGACACCAGGCTGGCTCCAGAACATCGTGAATTGGGGAAGGGTGTCTTACCTGCCGCCTTGAAGAACGCGGTGGTGAGGCCCTTGCTCAAGAAGCCTTCACTGGACCCAGCTCTTTTAAGTAACTATCGTTCAGTCTCCAACCTCCCCTTTGTGGCAAAGGTTGTTGAGAGTGTGATTGCTTGGCAGTTCCTTCGGTTCCTGGATGAAGCTGTCTATCTGGATCCGTTCCAGTCCGGCTTCAGGTCTGGGTACAGCACTGAAATGGCATTGGTCGCATTAGTGGATGATCTCTGGAGGGCCTGGGATAGGGGTTGTTCCTCTATCCTGGTCCTATTAGACCTCACAGCAGCTTTCAATACCATCGACTATTATCATGCCGCGCCGGCTGGGGGGTTTGGGAGTGGGAGGCACCGTGTTTCGGTGGTTCTACTCCTACCTCTCTGATCGGTCGCAGTCTGTGTTGGCAGGAGGGCAGAGATCGATGCCGTGGTGCCTCACTTGTAGGGTGCCACAGGGGTCGGTTCTCTCGCCCCTCCTGTTCAACATTTATATGAAGCCGCTGGGTGAGATCATCCATAGCTTTTGGGTGGAGTATCATCAGTACGCTGATGATACTCAGCTGTACATCTCCACCCTGGGCCACCCCAACGATGCCGTGGAAGTGATGTCCCAGTGCCTGGAGGCTGTGCGGATCTGGATGGGGCGTAACAGGCTCAGACTCAATCCCTCCAAGGCTGAGTGGCTGTGGTTATCAGCGTCTCGACATAATCAGTTCACTCCATTGCTGACTATTGGGGGCGAAATACTGATCCCCATGGAAAGGGTTCACAATCTGTGCATCCTCCTGGATGCACGTCTGTCCTTGGTGGACCATGTGGCAGCCCTCACCATGGGGGCCTTTTACCAGGTTCGCATGGTCCGCTAGTTGTGCCCCTTTCTGGATCAGGACGCCATGCGCACAGTCACTCAAGCCCTCGTCACTGCCCGCCTGGATTACTGTAATGCTCTCTACATGGGGCTCCCCCTAGGATGCATCCGGAGGCTTCAACTGGTCCAGAATGCGGCCACGCGGGGCATTATGGGGGCACGGGGCAGTGCCCATGTGTTCCCGCTCCTGTGCGAGCTGCACTGGTTGCCGGTGGGCTTCCGGGTGCGTTTCAAGGTGTTGGTGCCCACCTTCAAAGCGCCCCATGGCTTAGGATCCAGATATTTACAGGACCGCATTCTACCTCCCACCGACCGGTTCGCTTCCACAGAGAGGGCCTCCTCAGGGTGCCGTTGGCCAGATAATGTCGGCTGGTGACCTCCAGGGGGCAGAGCCTTCTCTGTGGCAGCATCCACCCTCTGGAATGACCTCTCCCCCGAGATTCAAACTATCTCCGACCTCCGTGCTTTCCGCCATGCAGTAAAAACACATCATTTTAACCAGGCTGGTTTGGCCTAGTCACACCTTCCCCCTGCGAAGTTTTTTAAACTTATGTTAATTTTAAATTTGGTTTTAAATTGGTCTTAATATTGGGTTTGTTTTAAATTTTCAGCCACTTTAAATATTTCCTTTTAAATTGCTTTTAAATTTTCATAATCTGTATATTGTCTGTTTTATTGTCTGTACACTGCCCTGGGTCCCTTTGAGGAGAAGGGCGGTATATAAATCTGATAATAAATAAATAAATAAATAAGATCCAAACGTTTTGGAAAGAAATAAACAGCATTATTAAAATAATAATAATAATTTTGAATTAAAACTTCACTTACAACTAGTAATTGTTCCAGAAAAAAGCACATATATTTTAAAGATATGTGACCATGAGGACAAGTTTAACTCAACACTGGAAAACAGACACTCTACTGACATTATCAGACTGTAGAACCAAACAGAATGGCAAAATTAATAGTGCAGATATTTGACTGCATTTAGGTAAGAATATTTCCCTGATATATCTGAACATACTATACAAGGCAAATTCAGATATACTCTGTATAGCTTTTAAGGGGAAAATAGTTAACATATATAAGGTGCAATCATTAAATTCTCAGATTGTACTCACTGTGGGGGAATGGATCATGTGATTGCCATGCGAGCACAGCAGTGACGTATAACGACCTTGAGGAGAAGCTACACAAAATCTCAAAGCGCTATCTTCATTGAATCCTGTGCTACAGTCATTTTAGCTAGCATGTGCATCCGCGCATTTATAAAATAAAATTAACCCATGGAATGTTGAATGGATGCTCCATGATGACAATGCACCAGCTGACAGAGCTATAGCAACACACGTTTTGTGCCCGTAACCACATTGTCATTGTTCCGCATCTCACGTATTCAGCAGATTTGTCCCCCTGCGACTTCTTTCTGTTTCCAAAGATGAAATTTAAGCTGAAGAGTTGCCATTTTGGCACAGTGGAAGATATCCAACGCGAATCGCAGAAGGTGCTTGACAGGTTTGAAGAATGTGACTTCCAGGAGGCATTCCAAAAATGGAAGAGATGCTGAAATCAGTGTACAGCTGCCCAAGGGAACTCCTTTGAAGGGGGATGGCAGCTAAATTTAAATCAGGACATTTTATTTCAATTTATGGGATGAGTCTCGGAATTTAATGATCGCACCACATATATAGTGATTAGAAACAATTTCAATATGTATAAATATATTGATGCGATCTTAGTTTCCCAAAATTATTTTTACTGATTTTACTGGGTTTTTTTATTTTATTTTTTGTTTTGTTCTCTCCTGAAAACTCCCTCCCTTTTTTCTTTTTTTAATTTACATGATTACATACATTAATCCTTGGAACAATGACAAATAGTGATATCAATATTACTATCTTGTTCAAAGTTTTTATAGAAATGTCTAGTTATTTCTTGAGATGACAATAACAAACCCAGTTCTTCTAGATACACTAGTGCACAACTTTATCTGGATGGGGAAAAAACCAAGAATAAAACTAAAATTTCTCCAAGAGGCCAAAGAAAACGGAGGATTCGGAATACCAAATTGAAAATTATATTATTATGCAGCGGCATTAAGCTGGCTAAAAGAATCAATATTATTAAGAAATAGAAGGATTCTAAGCCTGGAAAGGCACGATTTGATGTTAGGATGGCATGCGTACCTATGGTACGGAAAAAGTAATATTCATAGTCACTTTAAAAATCACTACATTAGGGATGCACTAATAGTAGTATGGGGAAAAATAAAAAAAAATGTATATGAAAATACCAACATGGGTCTCTACAATGGAGGCATTTACTCTTCCAAGCTTAATTAATTGGGGGGAAATCATTACATATAAAGAACTGCTGGATGGTGAAGGAAAACTAATAACAAGGAAAATACTAAAAAATCAGGGGTTGGAACTAACCTGGTGGGCATATATGAATATTAAATCCAGATTTGACAAAGACAAAATACAACCAGGCCTATACAA
>JANHFO010000958.1:31131-41357 GCA_032468095.1 Pareas carinatus
CAGCCAGCCATGCTGGCTGGGGAATTCTGGGAGTTGAAGTCCACAAGTCTTAAAGGGACTAAGATTGGAGACCTCTGGTCTAGTCAGCTGGTAGCAAGGACATGAGTTACTTTTGCTAAGTCCTCCTACCCCAGAAAAGGCCGCAACTAGGGCAGCAAGTGGAATTTGGGTGTAGGCCATCTGGCCAAGACTTCCATCTGCTAATCCAGCAGGAACTGTGGGTCCAGCCCGACACCCAAGTCATGAGCTGATTCCCAGACGGGCGTGGTGCTCACACTCCACAGAGTAACTCTTGTCAGCAGCAGTGAGGACCTTGATGTATCAGCATCAACCCTTAACTTGCCTGGGTTCAATTTCAATCTAATCTCTCCTATCCAGGAAAGAGACTGCTATTATCAAAGAAATGGCTTTCCATGTTTTAAAATAATGGTCCTGTTTTCACAAATGAATATTGGTGAATACATGTATCCCTCAAAACTCTAATTCTACAAGAAGTCGTTTTGGCAGGGGTGAGGTGGGGAAATAATCTAGTTTTATGCATCTTCAGATGCATTTAAGAGAGATTTGAAAATGTATTTAATAAAGAGCGGAAGGGATGGTGAGCAAAGTCCGAGAAGGGCAGTTAGTAAAGCTGGATTGATAAAGGAGAATGTTTGTAACTCAGGGTTTCATTTTTGGTGCTTTCTGAGCTTGGCTGTTTTCTTGCAGATGTTTCATTATCAAACTAGGTAACATCATCAGTGCATTGTGCACTAATGATATTATCTCGTTTGGGTAATGAAACGTCTGCATGAAAACCAAGCTCAGAGAGCACTAAGGACCCTTTAAAGCTGGATTGGTCAAGTTGTTTTCTTTTGAGTGGTTTTATTTAGCAAAGTTAGATTGCAGAGTTTATAGGTTTCAGATTTTACAGTTGCGCATTTTCTCCTGTGACTGTAAATGTATGATACTGAATATTAGGCTTTTTTTATGAGGCACCTGGCTTTTTTTTTATTACAGACAGGAGTGCACTACTCCTTTTTGCCCTTCGGCCCCTATCTAGGGGCTATGCAGGCCTGTCGCTAAGTGACACACTTTTTTATTACAGCAAGACGTTTTTTTTACAAGCACTCCCTTCTGTAATCAGAAGAAAAGTCAGGTGGCTCGTTTAAAAAGCCTGATAGATCCTCTGGTGCACGTTGTCAGAGAAAGGAATAACCTCAATGCCCAGCATGTAATCCAGCCCAGGTTCGAATTCCATAAGAGGGTATGTCTCGCTGATGAAAGCAAAATAAGCTAGAATTGGCCATCTGAGGCTCCCTTCCTTTCTTTGCCAGCTTGTAAAAAACATCTTGCCGTAATACTGTACATTGATTGCATTGCTCTCGTGTAATTATAACCGTTGCTTTATTTATTAATCTTGAATGGGGCTCATTATGAATAAAACGTTGGCTTGTTTGAAGGGAAGAGTTTGCAGCTCCCTCTAGGAAGCACAATACATAGGGACTACCCTGGAGGAAGCTCAGCATGTAAGTACCGATGTATCTCCAAACTTCCAGATTTCTTATCAACCGCAAAGTATCCAGAATGTTAGTGCTCCCGCCAAACCAGCTTTTTCTTAGTTTCTGTTGTTGCTTTTTAATTACATCTATGAGACAATTATGAATCATAACGGTTGATTGCAGGCTTTCTGGCTGCTGTGGGGGGGGGGAGAGAAATGTTCAACAGAATGTGACCTTTTCATTCAACAACTAGTAGTCGCTTAGGAACCAGCCTTCTCACTGTTATCGAAAGTTACAAGGGCAAAAGGGGGAGAGGTTAGCATTTCAGGTTGAATGCCTGAAATGTTGGAAAGCTTTTGGACCATTTCTTAGCTCTGAGGTGTGTTTACTCTCCATTTATTATAACTAAATGAAAGCCTTAAGAAGAGAAACAAGACTATTCAATTTAGTGCTTTTCACGTTGCTATACGCTGCCGATTGCTAAAAGCTCCTTTTTTTTGCAGCATAGTTATTAAACCTTCTGAAATTAGTAGCCTTTGAAACCACCGTACTGAGAGGACTTGTAATTAGGGAATTCTAAAATTAGTCCTCGGGCCTTTTTACTGAACTGGAAGTGAGTGCTGTGATCACATCTATTTTAGCCCTTTTTCCTCATAGGACACAAACACAAGGAGTAGGTTTACTGGCCCTCTTGCTCTTGAGTCCTGCTGGAGAGATGGGTCACCCGTGCTGGTGCCAGAGAAGAGCATAAATCTTCCCCAGCAGACTGAGGAAAAGAAATCCGAAAAAGACCTATCACATATCTCGGTTCAGCTAAGATTTTAGCTATCTTTCTCCTTGTCAGTCCTGCCTTACCCTTTGCTAAAATTCTAGACTTCTCAAAAAGAGGAATGTTATTTGATTGCCTCTCTAATATAGGCTTAGTGCTGACAGGCAGACATTAGTAATATCAATGTGGTGCCCCTTCCCCTCATTCTTATCTAGCATCTTGTACAGCATAAATCTTCAGCTGCTGAACTACAGGATACATTTCCTGGATTTGCACATTACACTGAATTGTAACTTGCTTTAATCATAGTTAAATGTGGTAGAGTGAGTGCATTCACACATTGTACTAAGTCATAATAAGCAACTCAATTACATTATGAACTTAACTCAAAGAGAGTGTTTTGCAGCTATAATTAACATTACAGCTATAATTCTATCCCTAGTTGTGGAGAGCTTGATTCTGAAGAGAGATTTGAAGTACAGACCATAACAGTTATGATCAGAGCTTAGGCATTTCGACTTGTCTCCTCATCCAAAATGAGTAATTCTCATGAGGGATGACAAAGAATGAATATGTGCAAATGCGTATTTACATCAAGCTAATCGGAGATAGCTTGGCATGTTGTTTTTTCCACTTCTTGGAGAGGAATGAGCAAAACACCAAATGCCCAGTGATCATGAAACGATCTTGTGGCTGGCTTCTTTTCAGAGAAATGATTAAAATGAAAGAGGAGAATGTGCGTTGGAAAAATACGAACCATCTGAAGGATCATTTAATGCAAATTGAGCATGATGCTTGTCATTGCTCGGCTCTTGTTATAAGCAATGTAGAGTGACTATAAACTAAAATAAAGCAGGGAATATGTTCCGAAAAGAATTGAATTGGGTGATATAGGAATGCTGTGTAGGTTAATAATAGTACTTCTGAAAGTTCAATCTCTCTTATTATTAGATTGCATGAGCCTCAGTTGTGAGAATCTGTGCTAATTGTACAAGTGGAGTACAATGTCTAGCTCTTTCAGGTTATCTTTGGTCAAATGCAAATTATGTTTCAACTAAGCCAGGTCATCCTAGTGAAGTTGATATTTTGTGGGACATTTAAATCTTACAAATTGTTTTCCGGAAGTTCTTTTAGTAGCAACTTGCATTTGGGACATTATATTCCATATGAGATAAAACGCAACATGACATCATCATTCCATACGCCATAACACAGTTTAAGCCTTTTCTGTAGTAACAAACAAAGATCACAGATACGGTAAGTTATAGTTGCATTCTATAGCAAACTGTTACAACTCCTTCCCAGCAATCAGAATCAGAATGAGAATTTTATTTTACCAAGTGTGTCAGGACACACAAGGAATTTGTCTTCACTGAGCATGCACAATAGTATGAGCATGCACATGTATGTAGATACATGCATCAATAACTATGATTGCAACAAGAATACGATCAAAGATACATTCATAGACAATTGTGTGTGTGTGCGTGTGTATGCATAATCATGATCATTTGTATATATAGACATAGTCATTGCATATTGCATAATCAATTGTGTATATAAGCATAAGATACTTTCATAGTCACAAAGTACCTATAAGCTGCAATCAACAAACCATAATACAATCATGAATACAATTCATAATTGTAAGTACATTCACCATGTCATCATGTATATTATAAGAAAATTAAGGAACATTGTTATTAAAGTAGCATTTTTATTATACTGACAAAGTGAGACAACATTTCTTAATAGTGGTTTTTTCACAAAGCAGTTGCTGCTAATTTCACAGCTTTCTTGGCACGGGTAAACTGTTACGTTGTCAGTGCAATTCCATGTACATATATTATGAAACAAGCTTTACTGACTTTAATTGGAATGACTTTTAAGTAGATATGCAGACAAATAGGTTTCATCCTAAGTATTATATTTGCATAGCCACCCCATCTCACTGTGAGTGCCGTTCTCCCCACCTCTCCCCAGCACCCCCCTACAGGCATTTCTGACACCTGTGGCCCCCGTGATCCACCCCATGGACATTGGTCACCCCCCGAGGTCCCCTATGGGCCTCCAACAACCCAACAGTGCTTGTCACTGATGCCCCCAGGGCCCCCATGGTCCTCCTGTGACCCACCCCATGTTTGCTGCTGATGCCCCCTGGGTCTATCGCGGCCCTCTCCGGCCATCCTGCTCCCATCACTGATGCCTCCACAGCCCTCCCACAGCCACCATCAACACATCCAGACCTCTCCCTAGCCCTCCCATGGCCACCACCAACACATCTGTGGCCGTCTTGCGCACCTCCACACCTGTCGCCTCCCACTCGCAGCCTCCGCCAGCCTCCCACCACCTCCCCCTACAGTCGTTGGCCTCCTACATGTGCCGCAGCCTCCGCCTCAGGGAGCACTTCGCATGCCTCCAGGGCGGCTCTATGGGCTGGATCCAAGCAGGCCTCTGGCTGGATAAGGACATATGTCTGACATATGTACTGTAGTATTAGAGTACATAGCTTTTCTGTTTCTCTAGGAAATAATAAATAGTAATTGTTCGTGCCTTATTTCATAGCTTCTTTCAAAGAAGTTGAAAAAAGAGCTTGGAAAAAAGGAATTACTCAGTTTGCACTTGGTTTTAGAACAACTTAACAAAGATAAAATACTTCAGTGTGCTGTGAATATACACCATGAATTGTTTTTGCACATGTGAAGATGTGCAAAATATATGTGTTTCTGAATATAGTACTGGTTTAATGTTCAAAAAATATATGCATTTTGATAATCCTTCACAGAACTTATAATGCAATAAAGTAAGTAATGCAATGTGCTATAAAATAGTATTTTTGTAGATGTTTGCAGGAAGTGTACATATCCCATGCTTCATTTAATGTAAACAATTATTATTAACTCAGCTAGAACAAATACTGTATTGAAACTAGAGGCTCAACTATTTGATAAATAGATAAATAAGAGACAAAAAAGCCTATTTCTCATACGTAGCCCTATGAGAAATTACTGATATTATTGATTTTACACCATATATGCTCTGGCGTTAGACAGACAACTTTTAACAAAACTGCTTCAGACAACAGACTGGAATGAAAGCAAAAGCCATTGCTGTCTAAACTAGCTTGCCTTTTGAGGAGACCATGACATTTGTGCACAACTAATTGCCAGGCTACTTCACAATACAGTACATTGGTTTGCAGGAGTCATCAGGGAGTGATGCTTATTGTCAGGCCAACTATGAAACAAGAGGAGTAAAGTACAGAGGAAAGGAGTAATGCAAAGGGGTAATTAGAGGAGAGAAATGCCAGATCTACCTCCTGTTTTGTGGCCATCCTCTTCTTGCCCACAGTGGTAAATCTTCTAAATCCATTTAAGAGGTTCTCTGAGAATTTTAGATTTAGTTGAAAGAGAGAGTGCAAAACAAAATTCCAGTCTCGCCCCCCTTTTAATTCCAACTATTGATAAAACATAGCAAAAGCAGTTGTGTTTCCATCCACAATTTACAGCTTCTAATTGCTGTGCATACCAGTATAGCCAGTTCACCATTCCCTTCTCTAGATAAGACAGTGCTTCACAAACAGAAGTGGGAACATTTTTTCTGATCTACAGCATTCTTATCTACCCAATTCTAACCATTTACATATAGATATGTAAATTAAAATACAAGGTGAATATCCTAATGTGTTCTTCTAATCTTACCCCTAACCACTGTCCTTACATCTAGAGTCAAGGAAGGACGTACAAATATTAATTGCAAGGTTTCCTTGTTCAGTCAGATGAGCTTCAAGCTAGCCTTGATCTAGCTGGTAAACGTTTGACAAAATAATCTTATCTTGTGTCATCTTCAGGGCTGCCAGTGGTCTCTGAAATAAGCATAAAATGTCCTGTACTGGTTTTCTTCCTATTCCGCACTGTTCTCCCTGATTGCACTTAATAATATTATGATTATCCAACTGCTAATGTACCTCCATACGTACAGACACTGCCTATTCTATATTAGGATCTCTAGCTAACTTTTTCCTAGACAAAAGCCCATGTTCAAAGCCATTTTGGCTTTCAGCCATTACTCCTGCAGTTCTTTTTCACAAATGACTCCTCCTGGATTGTTTAAGTCTTCTCTTTTTGCCCCCCCCCCATATATGATGTTCCTTCTTCTTTTCAAACTGTTTCCTCTCAGAATCCAAACGAATACTCTCAACTCCTTATCATCTCTGCAAGAACAACCTGCTTTGTTTGGATATCTGCAAGAATACAGTGGGAAACTGTGGTTGAAAAGCAGAGCCATCACATCATGTCTCATGCAGTGCAACTGATTGACATGGTAGTCATCAATCTTAATGAGTAGCTTATGCTCTAGATCTAAATGTTCTTCATCCACACTTTGGTCAGCATTGGCTAGCTTTGCTCAAAGCTGTTGTATGTTATATATATATTTTTCTTCAGACGATGGAATGTACACATGCATATTTGAATATGGTGGAATACTTTGTTTTCATACATTTTGAAACAGGTAGGCTTTGTTCATGTGGTGCTGGATTCTTAATAAAACTTTCGTTCTTCCAGACTACAAAATACGCCATTTTCTAACGTTGCTTAGAAGACCTCTTAGCTTCAAATTATATTTTACGTTATGTGGAATGTGGCTGATTCTAGTGATTTTATTTAGTGTAGAAAAATAGGTGGGAGTATGAACAGTTCAACTTGCCTCCCAGCTGTGTGACTTAGAATTTCCAAATCATTTGTATGGTTCTTAGTCTAGATAAGACTCAATATAATTTCTGGACTGAAAATGTTTTCTGCAAACTATGGAATCTTGCAGGCTACCAAGACTGGTGTTAGAAAAACGTCTCCAGGAAGATCATTCTATAAAAATGATGCTATGAACAAGAAAACCTCTTTTTTTTCATTTGCTGAGGCAAATGTTTCTGTTGTTTTCATTTCAATTAGTTGTATTAATTGAAATAGTATGGATGCAGTCAGTGCATAATTGAATTATCTCAAGCTGCATTTTAAAGATAATAAAAAAGAAAAGTGTCTAAAACATCATGTAAAAATGAAATATTGCATACTTTTTTGCTATATTAAAATTACTTTGAAGTGAAGTAGTATTTTAAGAAGAAAACTGAGAAAATGTAGTATATTCTCTGGGGGTAAAGATGGTGTATAAAGCACATTGGGACACTGATTAATGTTAATTTTCTTAATTCTTCAAGGGGAGGGGGGAATGACAAAAATGATGAAGTTATTCCATGTCACTGACAACATGAATAAATTGTAATGATGATGATGATGATGATGATGATGATGATGATAATCCAGTCTGAACATCTGACTGACTGTGCAACAGACCTTAATAATAATAAAAGCCCCAAAGGAGAAATGGTGTTAAGTATCTGCAGTTTTTCACTCCAACAGTGTATATAGAGGGCAAAAATCATTTTTCTGCTCCTTTAATTCAGTCTCTTTTTCTATTATTGACCCTTTTTTGCCTGTTATACATAGGCAGTTCTCCTAAAACTGAATATATCAATTGCAAATATTTAAAATATAGTCTGCTTGTATTAGGTTCCAAACATAGTGGGAGAAATATAGATAGCAGAACATTCAGTATCATCATTAAAATAAAATATTAATTAGAATAAAATGTGTGGTTTTAACCTTTTTTATCTTCCTTTAAAATGGCTCTATAACACCTCTGTACAGTATCCAAATATATTCCCAGCATATTTCCCTTTTACTTACTCTACATTCATAGATTGGCTAAGGGAATAGGGTTTACTGTTCAAAATTTCATCATTGCAGCAAATGAGAGAATTGATGTGGTATATTTAATCTGACAGATTTTGGGAAGCTAGAAAACAGATCCAACTTTCACCGAAGGGAATGACAAAGATTTCCACTGACATTTCTGAAAAGAAAATTAGTGTTTTACTAAAGCAGATAATATCTAAAATAAATATAAATGATACACCGGTATACTAATCAGGCCATAAATACAGGAACCAAAATGTATTTAAAGCATCAAGTGATGGAAGAGTGTTTCAATTAATATAAAATGTTAATCATTTAGTTGCAAGCCAACACAAAACCATTTTGACCTGGTGTCCAAAGTTCAAGAGCTCTGGTACATATGCAACTTCCTCCATTATTGCAAAATTTTTGCAAATCAATTTTTGATGCAATAGAAGGAGAAAATAAAGATAATCTTATTGACTACATTTAGTTCAGTTCTTCCCCTCCCCATTTTTTCAAAAAGAATTGGGTGCTGCTCACTTTTGCACCACATCCCAACATGCCATTTAAAACCAACATTACAGCATTCTTGCCCCCATTAAAGGCTGTTCAGACTTCCTCAATAATTTCAATTGCACCAAAATATCTGTAGAAAATATTGTACAGTAAATTTGGGATACTGCTATAGAGAAGAACTTCACCACCAGGTACTTGCTTAATGTCTCAATGGAGAGGCAACACAAGAAAGGTCTCCAGAGATCTCAGCGTCTGGATAGATTCATTTGGGAGTCCTTGGTGCTCTCTCAGCTTGATGGTTTTCTTGCAGACGTCATCACCCAACTAGGTAACAACATCAGTGCTACCTGATGATCAACCCATAATCATCATTCAGCCCTGAGCTAGAAATATTCTCTTGCCTTGCATCTTCATTTCACAAAAATGTGTATATCCCAAAAGTGCTTTTCCAAAAGACAATTGGACTTTCTTCTTTTTTTTCCCTTGAAACTATTTCATTTCATCAGTTCTAACTGAATGGTAGGCTATAACTGATGAAGCTTCTTAGATGAGAAGCAAGATGTTTTCAAAGAGGAAAAATTAAGAAAATCCAGTTGCCTTCTGGAAAGGCACCTTTGGGAATGACCTGGATGATTGACAATCTCCATAGACAACAATTTGTATGTTCTTGCTTGTTCTTCTTCTCTGAAGATCTTTCCTTTCCATAAAAATGGGCTAAAATCAATGTTTTCACATGCTAGGTGCATTATTTGCAGCCAGTAATCTACTTGTTACACATATGTGCCAATTTAAATTTCTTTGCACTTTCCCTGTGTGGATATTTCTAGGGGGCATGAATAATTGTAGCAAAGTGAACTTGAGATGGTGAAAAAATGTTTATAGTGAGGATGCTGATTAGGCATACAAAATGAAATCTCAGAGTACTTCTGAGCCATAAATGAATCATCACTTGGAATAAGAACCATTCAAGTCAAAGAACCAGGAACAATCCTGTTACTTTATCATTGTTTATTATTATTTTGCTTATTATTTCCTATTCAGTTCATTATTGACATGTGGAATTAAGAACTGCTTTATGTTTCAATAGAATCCAGTGAAAACGTAACAGATTTCACCACCCACAGCATACTGCTATCCACCTCAGGCTTTCCAATGCATATGGGAGTTTCTCCCAGGTACAGTATAATTATGCTACTAATAATGCTAGTGGATATTCAGGAAAGGGTGTGTTTCATACAGTTGCAGTAGTGTTTCATATTGACATACATTATCATTATATGGTACAGTTGAATTATACAATTTATTTCTCACATCCAACTATTTTCAGATTGCAGAATACAGAATAGCAGAATTGAAAGGGACTGTGGGGGTCTTCTAGACCAACCCCATCCTCAGGAAGGCTCTGGGGCAACTTGTGTAAAACTGTACTTTTCTCTGTTGAATGTCATTTTGTTAGATAGGACCTAATATTCAAATCTGTTGAGATCCATCTGGATCTTGAGCCTATCTTCTGGGGTGTTGGCTATTCCTGTAGTATCATCTGTAATTCTGATGAGTTCCCCTTCTATTCCCTAATCTAAATTGATTATGAAGATATTGAAGAGTACTGGGCCTGAAATGGAACCTTGGGGTACCCCACTGCTTACTTCCCCCTGTTGTGTCCGGGGGGAGGGTTTTACCGGCGCGGGAAAAGCCAGCCCCCCCCCATTGGCAGACTGCCACCCT
>JANHFO010000958.1:44278-56252 GCA_032468095.1 Pareas carinatus
CTGGCAGAATGCGGTCCTGTAGATAACTGGGTCCTAAGCCATGGAGCGCTTTAAAGGTCATCACAAGCACCTTGAAGAGCGCTCGGAAGCCCACTGGCAACCAGTGCAACTCGGACAGGAGGGGGGCCACATGGGCCCTACCACTGGCCCCCATAACCCCCTGCGCAGCCACATTCTGTACCAGTTGAGCCTCCGGATGCGACCCAAGGGGAGCCCCATGTTAATTATACATGTATGTTAATTATACATGTGAGCACCTGTTATCTTGACAATTCCAGGAATTTGCAATGAGTTGAATGATAGACAGCAAAAGATTAGGGTTCATTCATATATCTAGGGCAGGCATGCTGTGCTTCAACAAGTGACTTACAGTAGCTATCCATCAACACTTTCCCACCATCAAAAATTTGACAAATCATTACTGAGCAAAAAAAAGACATTTGGTTGTGGTCTTCCAGTTTTTTTAATTCCTCTCTCAAAAAAGTTTATTTTCTTTCTATATAATACTTTCATTGCCAAGTTAAATTATTGTTAAGAGAGGTATTATATTAAAAAATTACTTCTGTTACCAGTCTTAAATACTTGGGCAAAAAAGTACAACACAACATGTAAAAAGTAATCCCATGATCTAATCTTGGAATGACCTTTTGCACTCCATTGCAGCTGTATGAAAAATTTAGTCAGTTGTCAAAAGTCAATGTGAGCTCAGCTCAGCAATAATAGGCAGTATCAGTTGAAATCAGTTGACCCACAGCAACAGCCACAAAAAATGCATAGCAGCAGCATATTTCAATGGCACTGTAAATGAGACAGGCATGCCAATTCATACATTATTTTGAACAATGTGACTTTCAGAAGCTTTGAGTGGCTCCTAATTCTGTTTGCATGCCTCATGGTGTAATTGCCTTCAATTAAAGTAGAATTCAAGTGGGAGTTTTAATAATCTCATTGCGAAGAACTTGAAAACATGAGCTACTTCAGTGTCTACAGTATGCAATTAAAATATCTTCTGACCTAGTGCTCAGAGCAGAAGATCAAACATTTATGATACCCCAACATGCAACAAATTGTCTTGGCTTCATTGACAATTATATTCAGATCCATTCAAAAGTGCCAGTTATACACAAGCATGTACACACACACACACACATACACACACACACACTGAACCCTGCCAGTACTGGCCAGAAATCTGACAAAGGAAGTAGTAAATTATACTTTATTAACATCTCTGTGCAAGTTTATATGGTAGAAGCAAATATATTTATATGCACATTACAACACCATGTATGCTAATATTAATTGTAATAGAAGCATTACAATTTTATTGAATGCTATTTCCTTTCCATGTGATTGATGATTAAAACCCTCAGACTGTAGACTTAGATTATTTTTCTTCTTTATGCTACAGTCCCTAGCCCAATATATAGATCCACATGACATTTGTTAGAGGTCACCTTCAGATGAATAAAAGTGAATTGTCTTCCTTTTATCCAAATAAATTTTCTAAGATTTATACGTGCATTTTTATTTTCAGTACTAATCACACAAAGCCTGTGTCCTTAGATGGATGGCTGAATGAATGGATGTAGTTTCAGCTTTATGATACTTAATCCAAATTTGTCTGAATTTATACACTTTTTCCTCCCAATTCTTCCTTGAATATCTCAATGTAGAAGAGATATCTTTTAGATTAACAGCTATTTTTCGATTGAACTCTAAACAAATTGGAAGTGAAATCAATCCAGGTTCATGAACTGCAAATATGACACGTTTTTAAAATCTGCTGTTAAATCCATTCACAGTTTGTATAACTTTAGATAGCATAATGAACTGTGGTTACTCAGAAATGAGCATGAAATTTTCCCTTTCAGTAGCTCTTCCACATTACCATGGCAGGAAGCTGGGCTTGCTGTTGCAGTGCTAAATTATGGTTTAACACTAGGTCCAATCCAATGCTTTTACTCCTAATACATTTCACCAATTAGCAATTTCAAGGAGCACACAACTGTTAATTTTCACCAGTCTCAAAACTGTTGAGTGAATTAACCAAATGTCAGGATGCAACAGCTTATTAGCTACTTCTAAATGATATGTGTGCACTACAATCTGCTCATCTCCTGATGTTCTAACCTCTGATGGGAATTGCAGGATGGGTATAAAATTCATAATTCAAAAAAAGTGGAAATATTTTCAGTAAGGTAATAAGTTTAGGGCTCTATTTGAGCTCTCAAATGTTTCTTGAAGCTTTGATGAATTAAGTGCTGTTCTTCTGACATATTGCATCCCATCAGAGGATTTTTGGGGAGGCTGGTTTATTTACTGTTAATTTAAACTTCCAAAAAAAGTATGCATGTAATAGTGCTTGAGGACTGAGAACTGTATTTTTTAAAGAAAACGAGATTTTTTTTTAATACAAACACACATAGACACATCACAACATTTTGAGGCGATAAGGAATCACCTGGAAATTCCAGGGCTATTGATTAAAGTGGGGAAATGAAAACCATCATCTTGGAAAAGTAACACTGTAGTGCTGAATGAATACAGTCAACAGGAATCAATCTCAACTCAAGATGTTCGTATTTTATCAGAATATAATAAATGGAACAGATCCATTAGAATGATGCACATTCATAGCCCTAACAGAAGGATTTTTTGGAGATTCAGCTTTTCATGCAAGTGCAGTTTCATGTTGAATTTACAATCTGTCAATATTAGAAAATAATGATTTGTGGTCAAGGGAAGAGGTTTACAAGAAATACATTTTGAGCAGAAAGCAATGGGAAAATTATATAGGGAATGAGTAGAACAAAGGGCTATGTGAATTTTTGGTTTATGGTACAATCAAAGCTATAGTATGTTCTCTGTTTAACAAGATGACAGTAAGACTCTATACTTTGCTCTAAGCAACATTTTCATTTGACTCTTTCATTACACAAGAAAAGAGTGAATTAACAATTGGAGCATGATTGAAACCCATGGCAGTAAGTCCTGGAACTGAGAGTCAGGTAGGTCAAGAAAAATATAAATGTAACTGACATGATGTTGTATAAGAAAAGACGAGTTGCAATGATCATCAATGAATGTAGATGGAAGGCAAATACATTAATGAGCGGCATCAAAATAGTATTGATTGTAGAGAATAAATGAGTATTGAACTACAAAACAGATGTATTGGGAGAGGCTAGGAGAAAGAGAAAAATTGAATAAGTCATAACTGAAGTAAAAGTTATGAGGTCCACAAAAGAAAAAGAGTCTTGAGTCACCCCAAACAGCAAGACAGACAATATTTAAATTTAATTAATAAATAAAAGATGAACAATTTAAGGAACAAAGGTCAATCAGTGCATGCATGTAATGGAAGCAAGGATAATTTCCAACAATAGAAATGTATGGAGTGATGTAATGAATAATGTTGATATAAAATAAGTGTTTACTTTTCCTGTTCTCATCTCCTTTATCCAATTTTCTTGTTTTTTTTCTTTTGTTCTACTCTCTAAAAGCATAGAGTTGCTTACCTACAAAGAAATAGTGTGATAGGTATGGATGGATGAATAAATATACATCCCGGATCAAAGTAAAAATGGCTTTTAAAAGCTCTGAAAACCCAAAGAACATTAGCCCCCAGGCTGACAGGTTCATGTCTTCATAGAACCAGTAAGAAAGGAAAAGTACTAGCTAAGACAAGGCGTAACTACAACTGCTCCCTAGTGTGGTTCATGTGAAACTTGCACATTCTTTTTTGAGTTATTAATCCTGGTGAATGTGTTAGGCAATTGTAGATTTTGGTGTTTTCTATTTGTAATTTTCACATTTCCTCATCATTTCTATAATTTCTATTACTGAGCCAAAGTACAAGAACTTTTTTTGGGAAATGCCTCTTTGTGATGCCATTTATACAATTATCAATTGCATTGTTTTTAAATGGAAACTGCAGATATGTCCATGTCCATTTTCAAACCTTTTGCATCTATGGTCTTAGAATCTCAGTGCAAGTTCACTCTTCCTGAAATCTAACAAAAGCTTAAATTCACATAGACGCACACATACACATTTTGTGCAAGAAACTTTAATATGCCTTATTGTTAAACTGCCATTCTAGATTTATTTATTTATTTATTTATTTATTTACTTATTTAGATTTATATACTGCCCTTCTCCCGAAGGACTCAGGGTTGGTGTACAGAAAACATAAAAATTTAACATTGAATTTTAAAAAACAATATTTACAAAATTATGGGGTGTGGGGGAAAGGGAATGGGAAGAGGGGGAGGGAGTTGGGAAGGGGGGGGAATTGGCCGCGTGCCATCTCTCTTGATCCTAGGACCCGTCATCAAGATGGGACCCTGGTTTTAAAACGATCCACCAGGTTGTCTAAACAGGAGAATCCTGCCGATTTCCTATGTATAGGTATTTCTCTACTTACGACCACAATTGAGCTCAAAATTTCTGTTGCTGAGAGAGGGGTTAAGCGACTTTTGACCCATTTTACGACCTTTCCTGCCACAGTTGTTAAGGGAATCGCTGCGGTCGGTAAGTTAGAAACAGGGTTGTTAAGTGAATCTAGCTTCCCGATTGACTTTGCTCGGTCACCAAAGGGGAATTACATGACCCCAAAACAGTGTAACCGAGTCAAATATGACTCAGTTGCCAAGTGTCCGAATTTTGATCACATGACCACAGGGTTGCTGCAATGATTGTAAGTGTGAAAAGGGGTCCTAAGTCCCTTTTTTCAGTGGTGTTGTAACTTGGAATGGTTGTCATTTGTTTAGTGCTGCCTCTGTATTACTATTTTCTTGCAGGCGCTCAAGACAGCATACCTAGACTGGAGATGGGGAGTTTCCCCCATTATTTTTATGCCAACCTCCAAGACCCCCTGAGGTGGGTTTGGATTGAGAAGGAGTGCAACCTACATGATCGAGTGAAGAAAGTACAAAGCTTTAACCCCTGAGTCACATGACCTCATTGGGGATGAAGCTTTTATAGGACAGGCAGAAAGGAATTCATCTCTTTGCACTCAGAAGCCGCTAGACAAGATCTCTCCGCCACACATTCCACATATCACTGTAATGTGGTATCACACTCCGGTTTGTCTGGAGAAGAAGCGATTCCCTTTGGCTCAGTTTCAAAAAGCTCAGCTTGAATCCCACTGCTTTCTGTGCAACAACAAGGAGAACTTGCTTCGTCTTCTCCTTGGGTGAGGAGAAACCCTGCTTAAGTCCTAGGCAAAACAAGTTCTTGGTCCGGCTGTGCCTCCCTCCACCTGCCACCAAATGAATGCGATCCTTAAGCACAGAGGTTTTCAACCCTTTTCAAACTGAGGACTCCAAAATATGTCCTTGCTACATGGAGGATCCCATTCCTACAAATTCAACTAATTACTAATCGACAATTTATGTATATGACTTTTTCCAAATTTTTCTTGACCTGTCTGCACACACCCCGGCAACTCGCCACAGACCCCAAAAGGTCCGTGGACCCCAGGTTGAAAACCTCTGCTTTAGCAGTTGCTTTTTAGAAGCCCATCCAATGAACCTGCTGAAGAAACCTTATTAGCAGCTGGATGTGACATCCAATCCTGCCCTTGGTGTATTAAATCATTCTGAGGTAATGTCTGACAAACCATACAGCTAGCTCATTAAAATCTTTCCCAAGAATGTGCCAAGGCGATGGGACAGAGCATGTAATGAGCCGAAACCAGCAGATAAAAAAGGAAAGCAATATTATCAAAACAAATCTTCAGGAGGTTTACATTTCAGTTGCAGCAGGTTGCTTGGGAAGAAAAATTCAAATGTATATATATTCCTCTCTTCCAAAAAAAGATCCCAGATTCCTGATTTCATATTACCAAGCTCCTGAAATCAGCAGCGGTTTGTGCTTGCGTTCCAGGTGGTGTGATAGAACTTCTCATGCACTAAATAATAATAAAAAAGAAGCATTAATATGCTAAATACGTTGTAGCTGATTGGCTCCCATGGTGACAGCTCCAATAGCTTCATGAATAATCCATGGAGCACCTGGAGGCATGAAATTTTCATGCACAGTTTCTAGAAAAAAATTTTTTTTGCAATAAGTGCAATAAGTGACAGATATACTTGGCAGGGGGAGTTTCATAGAATGAGACTCTGTGCATATTTGTTTATGTTATACGTAAATACAAGAACGAAATCTTGGCTTACATAGCCACTGTTGAAAAAATTCTGCCAAAAATGTAAATCCCTATACCATTTATGGAAGTGTAAGGCTCACTGATCTCCGTGGGACTAATTTCTGAATAGATGTTATAGGACTGCAAGGAATTATCTGTGATAATGCCAAATAAAGTGAATATAAGCAAAATGGATCAATGCAACAGCAGCTATTAGGGATGGCATAATCATTCCAGTTTTGCTATGTTAATTAAATCCCACTTCAAGCCTAAACAAATAGAGTAGGACAGAGTTAAGCAATCATTTTGGACTAGACGCAAAGCTGGAATTTTAAAAGCAAACTATGTGTGATTCTGCAAAATGGCTACTTCCTCACAATAATATAAAGACCTTAAAAGTCTTTAAGTAGGGCAAGTAGAACTTTAATGCAGCAAGGAGGGCACAAGTCTAATTTCCCCATGTATGTTATGTTTCGGGGGCAAATTCCTCTAACTTCTCATAACCCACTCCATTGCTAGAACATCTGCTCTAAACTTGAACAGGTAATTTTGAGCAGAGAAGTTTTAAAAAAACCTTTCAGCTTAGAAATATATCATCTCTAGTTCTTGTCCTTGGAGTAGGAAATTGAATGCTGCCGATTTGGATCAAATTTAGACAAATTAAAATTAAAAAAATGCATCATCCTCGAAACACCTCAGATCAGAATTCAATAAAAGAGAACAAAAAGGTCATTTTGAAAGATATCTAATGTAACCAATCTAGCCTAAGAAATCGAAACAGTGAAAAATATATATTTTCCATTTTGTGAAGTAATTCTAGTCCATAAAAGATTAAGAAATAATGAATTCATTAGCTTTAAAAGTATTTTAAGACACTTCCTTCAACTCCCATAACAAATATTTATATAATAGTTTGTTCACTGGATAAGAAAATATCCAAAGCACAATGACCAGAATTGATCCATGAATAGACACCCTGCATTCTGCTGTCATCCCATCACATTTGCTGGCAGATCCAAATATTAGGTGCTATATAACTGGAGACACCTGTTCAGAATGGATGTGGCTTTAATCTGTGTACCATACATTGTCTTTTTAAACTCTTTCTTGTAAAATGTTTGATAGTGAGGCGTCCTACTCTCTCTGAAGTAGGCAGCATATTCATGTATCAATAAATGTATTTCTTTTAAGACATTCTCAGGTAAATATATTAGTAACACAGTAGGTATGACTACCATTTAATGACATATTGTAGAGAAGATGACAGAGCTATACAAAGGTGGTTGCCAAAGAAAAAGGGGCTAAAATATGTTTTTTATTTCAGAATATCTAACCTGGAAGTGACTCAGACTAACACCTTCCTAATTCACGAAACTACTCTACAAGAAGGGGAAGGCCACTCCACCAACGTCTTCCCTGAGTTCCCGCAAAAACAGCCAGAGCCAACCATGGGTCTCTAGCAAGTGAAGGGTGGAAATGGGATCATTGCATGTGCATCTCCTGGAGTGGAACCGCTATTGACTCCACCCCAGAAAGCCGCTCAGATGGTAGGCTCTTCCTTCTCCGGGATGTGTGGGTGGTCTCATCCTCACCGCCTTCTGGTTTTCGCTCACTGGCCCGCATACCAGTCCTCCGACCTCCATAGACCTCTGATCCACCGCATGTCTCAGTGACCCAGCTGGCAGAATGCGAAAAGGAAAAACAGGACAGGGCAGGCCTAGAGGAGGAAGAGCCTACTGCCCAAGCAACTTTCTGGGGCAGGGGCTTGTTAGAGACCCGCAACTGGTTCTGGCTCTTTTGCAGGGACTTCGGGAAGATGATGGTGGATTAGCCTTCCCCGTTCTCTTAAAGCCATTGTTCGGGAGCTTAAAACTTTCAACTGAGAAGCTTTCCTTCCACAACCCTTCTCAGCAGGTCAGTGCACCACCGTCAAACAACTGAGCTGTCAGGAAAGCTCCATGCCCCAGCTGTATGCCTCTTCCATCTGCTCCCCTCCACAGCAAATAAGCCTACTCTTTACCCTGGTAAGACATCGAATATAAGACGCAACCTGAATACAGGGACCCCAAAATATGAAAAACCTGTGTCTTATAATTGATGTAATACAGTAATAATTAGCAGAGACATTGAAATGCAATTTGAAATTGGCAAATGTGCAACAGTTGCTGTTAAGGCAGGGAAAATTGTTGAAGATAATGGATTCGAACTTGATAATGAAGAGTTGATAAAAGCAGTAACACCAAGAGAGAAATACAAGTCCTCAGGAGTTTTGGAAGCTTCTGATCTGTTGTACAACCAAGCCAAAGAAGCTACTTCAACAAAATACATAAAACAAGTCTGGAAAATCTTGAGATCAAAGCTGAGTGGAGGAAACATCATAAAGGCAATTAACACCTGGGCAGTGCCTATAATATGATACTCAACTGGAATAATTGATTGGACTCAGTTAGAACTTGATAACTTGGATGGAAAGACAAGAAAACTAATGGCAATGCACTATGTTCTGCACCCAAAAACTGATGTTGCTCGCTTGTATTTGCCAAGATCTCAGAGTGGCAGAGGTTTCTTACACCTGAAGCAAAGTGTAGAAGAAGAAAAACACAGCTTAAATGACCACATAAAAATACAAAAGGGTCTCTGCTGAAGGAGGTGAAGAAGGGACACCTGTTGAAAACAATATTGAAAGGAAACTGTTGAACATCAGGTTTTTAACTGGAAAAAGAAGCCTATGCATAGTTAATACCTGAAGGACATTGAAGGAAAGGTAACATGGAGTTGCCTGAGATCAGAATAGTGAAGAAAGAAACTGAAGGCTTCATTTTGGCTGCCCAAAAACAAGCCTTGTAGGCCAAGTCCATGAAAGCAAAAATTCAATGTGTCAGCAGCAACAGCAAATGCCACTTATGCAACAATAAAGATGAAACAGTGAATCACCTTATCAATGATTGCATCAAAATCTCACAGACTGATTATCTACAAAGTCATGATCGAGTTGGCAAAAGCATACATTGGAAACTTTGCCACAAGTTTGGATTTGAATGCAGCAAAAATTATTGGGAACACCAAATTGACAAAGTTCTTAAAAATGAGCAAGTCAAGATCCTGTGGGACTTTTGGATTCAGTCAGACAGACATCTGGTCCACAATACGCCTGACATCACTATTGTGGAAAAGAAAAATGTCTGGTTCATTGATATTGCAATACCAGATGATGCACAAATTGAAGAGAGCTAGAAAAAAATAACAAAATATCATGATCTGCAAATTGAAGTTAAGCTACTATGGAGGAAGAAATCAGTGATTGTGCTAATAGTAATTAGGAGCCCTTGGAGTGATACCCAAAGAGCTGCCTAGATACATGGAAATTCTGAACTTATCAGATCTGAATATCCTGACTTTACAAAAAAACACCTTTCTCGGAACTGTCTACATACTCAAATGCTACCTTAACAGCTCTTAGGTCCTTGGTTAGGACTTGAACTGTTACATTTTTACCAGTCCCAGTTTGTGAATCGAACTGAAGACTAACCATAGCAATGAATGTATTTTTATGACATGATGAGTGAGTTTATGACATGATGACATGTTGAATGTATTTTATGATTATGATTGTGGCTTATGATGGGGAATTCTAACCTAATCTAATCTAAATAATCTAATTACCTATTCTCTTAGTTGTATTAAAATTAACTTGTTGCTTGTATCCTAAAATCTATAGTAGTTGTTTTATTTAGCATCCTAGTATGACTTGTAGATTGATTATCTAGAATTCTGCGACTGTTCTATGTCTATCACAAAAATGAACCTCATGACATGAGGAATATATTTTATGACATGATGAATATTTTTATGACATGATGCATGTATTCTATGATTATGATCATGGTATGTCACAGCTCCTGAAGCATCAATCTCTCACAAAATGCTGTGGGAGACTGGGTATGGTTCCATAATATCTGGGACCTATAGCTCATGCACATGGATCAAAAATTGAAGAACTAAAGCCGCTTTGCACAAATCAAATAAACTTCATCACCGAAAGGTTTTGGAGACAATTACCAGAAACTATCAAGGGGTTGGTCAATAAAGCTTACCAGCGCACCATTTCAAATAAGTTACACAACCTGATTGCAAATCCTTGCCTAAAATTATTCTTTAATGAAAAAAGATTTCCCAGCACACCTTTCCTGGATGTAATTGAATAAAGCCTAAATTGTGAAGCAATCTACCTTAGCTTGTTTTCCTGAGGGTTTCAGGACTCCCACTTACTAGAGAATCAAGCTTCATTTTTAACCATGGGTTAAATAGTTTGGCTCAACTTGGAATACTTCTGCCTGCTTCTTCAGTGTTGCCTTTCTCTATTGCCCAGCTTTCCCTGGAGCTCTTACTAGCCCCCTTTCTAGCCTGCTTTACATGACCTTCTTTCCTTTTTCAGCTCCATTTTCTAACACGCCTTCCTTTGCTCACTCCTCTTGAAACCAAAGCTCTTCCACAAGAAACTGGGATCAGGGAAGCTTCTTTGTGCTCTCCAAGAAAATATTTCTACTTCTCCTTCTCTCCTTGAGGCTGAGATGTCAAAACCACTAAATCTTTTGCTCTCTTTCCAGTTACAAAGGAGAAGCTGTGGGTTTTCCCATATACAACTACTATTTGGTATATTTGAACTTGCACACAGTTCAAAATGCAGTGGCCAGCATGGTTTTGTGCAGGACAAATGTTGTCTCTTCTGCATTGGCTTCCACTCTGCTTCTGGGTCTAATTCAAGGTGCTAGTTGTCACCTTTAAAGCCCTACATGGCTTGGGACCAGGTTACTTGAAGGACCATCTTCTCCCAATCACATCTACCTGACCTACCACAGTGTGGAGACAAGGAATGCTCCACGTCCCCTCTCCTAAGGAAGTACATCTGGTGGAACTAGGAAGAAGAGTCTTCTCTGTTGTGATTCCCTTTGAAACATCATTCCTACAAAAAAAAAGATCGGCAGCCATTTTGAACCTCTTTCACAAGGCCCTGGTTTTGCCAATGGACCTGGAGACCCCAGAGAGGGCTGGATCTCATGAAGTTGTCACCAGGGGGTTAGGGGGTATCACCTTTTTTATGTGAGATTTTTATCTTTTGTAAGCCGGGGTCACTGATAGGGAATCGGGCAGCCATATAAATTTAAACAAACAAACAAACCTCCAGATGAAAATATATTGATTCCTTAGTTAAATGGAATTGGGTATAGAACAGTGGCCCCCCGCCTTTTGGGCACCAGGGACCAGGTCCATGGAGAAAGGTTTTTCTGCAGACTGGAGGGGGCATTAGTTTAGCATATTGCTTGCATCCTACAAATGGGGGTTGACTTGTTTGCAAGAACCATTTGCTGCTATGCTGTGGACAGGTGCTGGTCCATGGACAGGGGGTTGGGCGTAGAACATGTCTGAAGTGTTGCTGAGGTATGGCCTGGCTGTCTTGCACCAGGGCTACAGCTTGCCTATTTACTATTGATTTTCTATAGCCGGTATTCTTCATGAAATGCCATAATTTGGGATCAAAATTAGCTTGCTGTGGGACAATCAGACACATCCATGGAAGTCGCGGATGGATAGCATTGACAAACCTTTCTAATCAAGATTCTTTCTGTTCCTTTTTGAGCAAACAAAACAGAAAAGGGTATAAGAGCCTGCCAACTTCTACAACAGTCAGTTTTCAGTCAAATTCTAACTTTCAAGAATTAAAAGTATTCTACATTTCATTGATTTATTTACACACATTTATTTATGCAGAGACGGCTGCAAGTCTTTGAGGAGGTTAAACTCCCAAAGGGTGAGAAACTGATT
>JANHFO010000958.1:127156-141116 GCA_032468095.1 Pareas carinatus
CTGTTTTTATTTCTGGCTGTACACCACCCCGAGTCCTTTGGGAGAGGGGCGGTATAAAAATTTGATTAAAATAAAATAAATTAAAATAAATAAATAAAAACGTACCTTTTTATTCTGGCCTGGTTGGCCTAATCAC
Organism: Pareas carinatus; assembly: GCA_032468095.1. Taxonomy (NCBI): domain Eukaryota; kingdom Metazoa; phylum Chordata; class Lepidosauria; order Squamata; family Pareidae; genus Pareas; species Pareas carinatus. The sequence goes on from JANHFO010000958.1 coordinate 127,293, forward strand.
ACCTTTCCTTGTTTTAATGTGTTATTAATTTGAACATTTTAAAATTTTAGTTTCGGCCTAAATTGGTTTTAGATTGTGGTTTTAAATTTAGCCACTTGAAAATATGTTATTTTAACTATTTTTAAAATTTGTGTCTTTATGTTTTGTGTGTTTTAAATGGCTGTACATCGCCTTGGGTCCCTTCGGGGAGAAGGGTGGTATAAAAAGTAAATAAATAAAAAATAAATAAATAAATAAATAAACCCATCCCAGAACTATGATGTGAAGAACCATTTAAAAATAAGAGGATTTACTTCCTTTCAAAAAGAGACTTGACAATTTAAAACCAATAGATAGATTAACAGATGAAGCAATGTTGCCTTTATACAAGACTAGCTATTGGTACCCGTACTCTGCTATGGGTTTGGTATAATTAGCCACACGTGCCCCATGGAGGAGACCCTCTGAAAGCACTTTGCAGGCCTTGTCCGACCTTCCCTGCCCCCAGCCCTGGCGATTTTTGCAGAGGAGAGTGATAGGTTAGGAGGGGAAGGAAAGCCGGATACTGTAAGTCTTTTCAGAATCTTTATTCAAACAGTAAAAAAAGAGCAGAGGCCTTAGTAGGCCTTCCCTGCCCCCAGCCCTGGTGTTTTTTTTGCAGAGAAGGAGAGTGATAGGTTGGAGGGGGAAAGCGGACACCGTAAGTCTAACCCAGAATCTTTATTCAAACAGTTAAAAAACAGCAAAAAGCCTCAGTAGGCTTCTCAGATGTTTTGAGGCCTTGTCTGGCCCTACCCTCCCTGTTTTTTGCACTCACCTGCATTGCTGTCATAGGTACTGGTTCAATCACAGCTCCCAAACAGTTTTCCGACATGGAGAATCAATTTTTTGCAGTCTCCTGACCTGCTGCTCCTAACCTCTCCATTAGTACTGTTCAATGAAAAATTTAAAACCAAACAGGGAAGCTACAAAAGCCCTCCAATCAAGAGAGGCTGCAAAAGTCCTCCAATCAGGAGAGAGGAAACAAACCATATTTTGTCCAATCACAACTTCTGGAATTAAAAAATTGAAATAACTCACATAAAAGTTAATATTTTAAAAAATCTTTTCTTAGCGAGCACCTAGATGCCAAGATGAACAGATCTATCAAATTTCAGGTTTGTATCTAATAGTTTGGGAGATCTGGTGATGAATCAGTGAGTGGTATTTCGCATTTATATATATAGATAATAAAGAAATGCACTGTTTTCTCCGAGATGGCTCTATGTAAAAGTGTAAAGAAATGTGTGTTTATTCAAAGTAGGGACCAATTTTTATACTAGAATCTTGATGAAAACTGGCTTGATTAAAAATTAGGAAATTCTACTATTCCCAGTATAGACAACCATTAGGTGATGTGTGACATGTCTGTGGCTTTATTGGACCTGTGTAACCCATTCTTTATTTACTCTGAAATACAGCATAATTATTTGGGAAATAAATTAATTGGAATCAGTTAATACTTTTCTAAAAGATCGAAGGGTTAAATAAAAGTTGTTAAGACAGAACTAATCTTCAAAAACTGTGTGGTATAGACCTTTGAATATCCCTTTTTTCCCCATCTGGTTGTCTGATCTTTAGCAGTTATCATCAAATCAGTCCAAGTGGATGCTGCCCTTTCTGCCAGAGCTACCACGGTCCTGTCTGTGTCCACTAACTCAGAGGTTTTCGAACTGGGGTCCGTGAACCTCTTGGGGTCCATGACAAGTTGCCAGAGGGTTTGGAGACAGGTCAAGAAAAATTTGGAAAAAGTAATATACGTGAATTGTCAATTAGTAATTAGTTGAAATTGTGAGAATGGAGTCCGCCATGTAGCAATGACGTGTTTTGGGGTCCGCAGGTTGAAAACCCCTGCTCTACCTCAGAGGTCCCCAACCCCTGGGCTGCAGCACATTACTGGTTGGTTCGCATCCTATTTGGAACTGGGTCGTGTGAGTGGTGGGCGCACCTGATCACACAAATGTAGTTCTGTGCACTTGCACCCACACACCACCATGCACACAGAATCGCCCCCTCTTTCCTCCCACCCCATCCCGCCGGTCCACTAAGCTGGAATGGTTGAGGACGGAAGCTGTAGCTGGCCACTGCTTTTTACCAATTGGTTTCCTCTCTTAATTCAGGGGTTCTCAAGCTTCTGAACTAAGAAAGGAGTTTGGGTGGATCTCCTTCCCCCAAATAAAACTCATGATTTCATTGGAGTTAGGGCTGACCAAGAAAAATGAAAAAATAGCACTTTAACCTATCAGATAAAACGGCGATAGAATATTGTAACTTTAACATTTCCATTGGAAACCATACATTTAAGAGCCCCTCCACTTTTCTTTTCTTTAATGGAAAGGATGCGTTTCCTGAAACCTGGGATTCTTTTTTGTTTTGTATATATGTTTCATTAACTGTTTAAGTTAAAATAATAAAAATCTAATATTTTTTCAACATAGATCAATTGTTTGGGTATGCATTCAACTGACATACTATTATAAAAGTCCACTATCGCTAATACATTTTTAGTTTCTACTCCTTCACTTTTTCTTCAAGCCATTTATAAAACAATGTCCATATTTGAAAATATTCTGTTTCTCCTTTTTCTTTTAACCTCACAGATAGTCTATTCATTTCTGGACAGTCTAATATTTTCCTTTACACTTCTTGTCATGGTGTATCTTCTTTCTTCCAGTGTTGTGCTAATACAGTTCTTGCTGGTGTTATTATATGTAAAATCAAATATACATTTTGTTTATCAAGTTTCTGTGACGTTATACCTAGTAAGAATAGTTCTGGTTTAAATTTTTATTATCAAATTATCAAATACAGAAATTCTATCTGTATTTCTAGTATTTGTCTTAACCAAGTGTGAACTTTTCCCAGTATTCTTGTGCATAATCACACGTCCACCACATATGATAATAAGAACCTGTTTTACATTTACTGAAACCTGGGATTCTGCCGCTGGCTTCCTCAGACAGAGCGGGAGTGAGCGCTGCCAGCAATTCAGCCTCGCATGCGTAAGTCATCAGGCGTGTTTCGGAGCTGGGGTTTGTTTCACTAAACATCTGCAGTTTGTCAAGCCAATGCTGCAGGTTTATCCTGTTGATCCAAGTTCTCTTCTCCAATTTGCCTTGACAAGCTGACAGCTAGCCTGCCTGTCCAGATACCATGGGAGTGATTTAATCAGTCCTCCTGCTATGAGCGTACAAGCCCAAGGATCTGTACCCCTGGTGGTCAAATTTGCCTATGAAACCTGAATGGGTTTCTGACCCATAATTTTGAGAAACCCAGCATTAAATATTTCTACCTGCATTCATTCTATTGTAGCACATCTTATTTCCTCCTTGCCTTGAGCATTCCACCCCAACTGAAGCTATTCCTGATGTACCTTTGACTTTCCTAGTTGCCTCAATCTACATGCGCATGCCCACAGGTACACAGAGTATAATCTTTAGAAGAGCAGTACACTTCCTATCACATTTTTCTATAAACAACAATTCATGCTTGCATTAGGTAGTGTATGAGCTTAGTTCTGTCTAAGTAGCTTCATTTAGGTTAATTACATCAGTTTGTCCAGATTCTGTAACTCAGAATGCAGGAAACTTCCAAGAAATAAGACTTTTTTATGAAACTTGCACCTGATAGATTCTCCAAGTCCTGAATCTATGTGATCTGAGCAACTTTTAAAATTTCCTAGCACTTTTGAAGCCAAAGTTCACTCTGGATAGCCTGCACTTTTGTACACTGTTGAATATGTTCAACTGTGTATCTATTTCATTGATAGGACTTTGTGAAATATTCATGACCACTGTCCCTGTTCTAGAGAGTGTTAAGGAAAGGCTTGGCAGTGTTGTGTTTTGAACTTGGTGTTTCCTGGATTCTTTGTTGTAGCTCCCTCTCTGCAGAAAGGAAATGGGGGTTGCTAAGATATTTTTTTTAACACTATGCATTAAGAGGAGGAAAAAATTCTGGTCCAGTTTTTTCCCCCCTGTAATGTGTACAATTCATCCAAGTAGCTGGGAGGGGGGAATTCAAAGTGAACAATGCTAAAGACAAATTGAAATTGATGCTTGGCTTGTTAATCTCTGGAGTGTCCCAGACAAATTGAATGAAATCTTTTTGGCTAAAGCTCAGAGAAATTATTTTAAAAACTTGCATGGATAGCAGAGTGATTTTACATCCTTGTGTCTAGTTTCATTGCTGACTTGCTAGTAATTATTTCTCGAGGATTCGTGGAAGCAGAAGAGACGGATCCAGTTCACAAGAGCAGCTTTTGCCTTGGAATCTATTAGAAATTGTTCCACAACATAGTAGATAAAAGCTGGATATCTGAGCAGCTTACAGACTCTTCATTATAAAAAAATATTTCATGATTGCATTGTTTCCCACCAAATGCAGAAAATTAAATGCTTTGAAATGTGAAACTGAAAGCAATAACATTTTAAACTTTGATATTGCAGGTTGTACAAATCACAGAGTATACAGGCCTTATTTGTTTTACATGGTTTATTTGAATAAACTTATTTTATTCTCATCTACTGTTGCACATACAACCGTGTTGAAAGCTAATGCTATGTACCCTTTGGATATAAACCATTTCTGGTCCAGGTCTACACGCATGAAATATTTCCTTTTGCCTGTTTATTTATTGCTTTTGAAAACAATTATTGTGCTCATATCATACATTGGTGTTGGTGCATTTGCAAACTCATTCTTTATTCTTTGTGATGGGTAACCAAGGGGCTCAGGTCAAGTCCCTTTGATTACTAGCTGGCATTTGGGGCAGCTGAAATGAGACTCCTGGCTCTATCCTCACTTCAAAGACATCAGATATTGCCAAGAAAATGAACTGCACACAGAGTAGATGATTTGGTACTGCCTCCTACACTTTAAAAAATGCAATGTTGATCTGTGTTGCATTTTTACCAGAGGCAAATTCATATTGGCACTGAAGTTATATTTCCTTCCTGTTATTACTCTTATTCCCTATTGCTTTTTGGTCATTTGTATAATTTCTATTTCTACAGAAATTTGTGGTTTGGACTGACCTATCTACCGTATGTTTGTTTCTCTCCTCAAGCAGTAACTAGTAACTTACCTGGATCAAAGTACATTCTTTTATAATTAGCAGTGATTATACAAACTTGCTGATGGATCTTGGCATGCTCCTTCTCAAAATGTTGGCCACTGTTTTCTTGCCGAACTCTTTGAGAAACTGTCCTTGTAAACTGGAGCAAGTCACAGGTGTCTGGTTCCCCTTTTAACAAAGGTTGCTTAGTCCTTTTAAACTGGAATATTCTGAGCTTTTCTTGGAATATTGGATAAGAGCCACAAAATCTGGTACAGATCCTGCTGTCAGCATTCCTGCAAAGAAGGCTCCCCAAGCCTGCTTCAGGAGAATTCCTCTTTTTGAACAATTTAAACTTTTGTTCTAAAACTCTTTATGTGATTTAACTGTAGAGAGGAAAGGGTTTTTTGTCTAGAATCCACAATTCGTTTTAACAAAAATCTATCAGAAATTACCATGCCTACATTACTAAGTAATATCAAATATGAAAGCACTGGTGATCATTTAAATGTTTCTGACTGCTTGAGCTGCTCTAGTTGCTTGGTATTTATTTTGTATATTATCCATTTTATTGGCTAGTAATTTATTAAATGACTACTGACTTTTATTTTAAAATAATCAAAAATAAACGGTGGTAAGTTACTCACTGTGACCCTCCCGTTAGAAAAATTCTAAACAATTCCCTCACTCGTGTTTAAATATACCGCCAGAGGGCACTGTAGTTCTTTCACAAACTTAATCAAAATTGAACACATAAAAACAGAAAGTTTATAGAGTCAGCCCTCTATAGATACTGTGCTTTCAAGTATGTTATCAACATAGGAGGAAGAAGCTGATTGTGAATTCATAACACATAAGTCTGACTTACAGAGGTGTGGGATTTGGAATTAGGCACTTCTGCTGGAGATGTAGTGTCAACTATTAAAAATTCATCACAGTTTTGAAACTACACACCGTTGACTTTAAAAAAGAAAGTTTGCAGCGCTCCCTACCAGCTTTCATGCTGGAAAGGATAGATGAAAATCCTGACTTAAAATAGGACTTTAAAAATGTTTATACATTTTTTAAAAACAGGCAGGCTTACCTAATACTTTTATTGCAACATCCACCCAAAGGCATTTATTTATTTAATATCTTGCCTTCATTATTCTTTTTAATGAATAACTCAAGATGGTAAACATTCCTAATACTCCTCCCCCCTCCTATTTTCCCCACAACAACCCTGTGAGATAGGTTGGGCTGAGAGAGTCACTAGTCCAATATCACCAGCCAGCTGTCATGCCTAAGACTAGGATTCACCGTCTTCTGGTTTCTAGACTAGCACTTTCACCACTACACCATGCTGGTCTGATGGCTTGCTTTCAGCATTAGTGAAACAAATGTGCCAGACTGCTACAATATGACTTGTTTGTTCTTTATCCTAGTCTCTGATTCACATGCATGCCATATTCTCCTGTGCAGCGCAGAATTATTTCTGGGGAGTTTCACTCCCCGTTTTGTTCCAATGTCATGCAACCAGGTCTGGCTTCTGCTGAATCTCTTGTTTGTTTTCAGCTTCCACAGTAGCGCCATAACTCTCATCCTATTCCTCCTTCTGTTTTATCAGAGTTGCTCATTCCAAAGTAATTTGCCCACATTCTTATCTCTTCTCATCACAGGTTCATGTTCTGTAGCCTTGGAAGTTTTTTACAAGTGCTGGTGTTGCAGGAGCAAGCGTCTGCGTGCCTTAGTATGATGTGTATAAGTACTGCCAGGCATTGACTTAAACCAGCTTGTTGTAATCTCTAAAATTTACTCTGAGAGCAAATTTTAAGGATGACAGATTCCAAATCTGCTGTTGCTACTTTTCCAAGCCAGAAATTGCTTAGAAGTGTTCTGCAAGAAATTGGTTGGGTTCTCTATTCCCTGTAGTAGACTCTTTGCCATTATCAGCATTGAGAAAATTGCCCATTAAGGAATCAAAGCTTTCTGCCCAGTCTGTTCCAAGCTAAAAAGCCAATGAAAAGAGAAATCAGGTTTTCTTGCTCATACTGGTTCTTACAACCTCAACTTCCTGGTTCTATGGTTGATGGATTCCTCATACTATCCACTCTTTTCTGGCCTCTCTTCCCAGATGAGACTCAATCTCAGAAATGGAAATATCAGAACTCTCCCTTAAGATCTGCTTTAAGATCAAAACTTATATCTTCCCCTCCAGCTGCCTCATGCCCATTTATGTGTTGTGAGCCGCCCTGAGTCTTCGGAGAGGGGCACCATATACATTTTAATAATAAATAAATAAATGCCTGTCCTGTTCTGAAGGGTGCCACTCCCAGCTTTCGGTCATTTCCAATCCATCCCACTCTTTTAGATGGATTGTTGATCTCAGCATCAAGCCATTCCCATTCCTTGGAACGTTCAAAAGATGGACGCCATCACACAGACTGCATTTTTACACCATGCTTTCTCAGCCTCTGCCTTCTCATTCTGCTTTTACAATTATTTCTTGTCCTAAGGATTTGTTTCTCATCCCAAATGCTTCAACAGAGACCTCAGATCTGAGTTTCAGCCTAGCTCGGTCTCTTTCACAGAGTATCATTCCCCCCCACCCCTCAGGTCTCGGCATTCGTGCATGAACCCCATCCTATTCACCCCTGGTTGTAGGATCTTTGGGGAAATGGTATAAGGCAGCAGCAAACATTGTTTTTTAAACTTCCCTGTGTTTCCAGGGAGGTTTTTATTATATAAAGTGTAACAAACTTACTTCCTGCCTTCTACCTGAACACCTATTACTAAGCCTATGCTATATTATCCTATGCTTATTCTAAACAGTCTACAACAATCTGTTCTCTCACTGCTTGAGCTTTCCCCAAAGTCTTAGTCACCGTGTAGCCATTTTCAAGTTGGCTTCTGTTGCTGACAACTGCGACTCTGAATTGCCGTTGAAGCATTGAAATTTGCAGTTTCTGGAGTAAGAAAAAGAAGGTGCTTTACACCAGCTACTGGCTGGGTGTAGCTTCTCAGTGTTGCTGCTGGCTCTACTGCTCATTTCAAGTTGTCTGCTGCTGGTTTGGTGAAGTCCAAGCCTGCTCCTCCTTTCCCATCAATTTCTGGTTGAGCTGAGGAGGCTACTCAGCTCCCTCAGCTGCAAAGTTGTCTTTTTTCTCTCTCACACATGACAAATCTTCCTCCAAACACACTCCTACTGAGGTGCTCCTTTTATAATTGAAAGCATGTAGTGTGGTGATCTTTAGGCTGCCGTAATATCTTGTGGAAAAAACAGGGAAGGAATTGCTCCTGCTGGCCACTGCAAGGCTTTCTTTCCAAAATTCCCTACTCAGCCTCATTCACTATATCTTTGATGCCTATTGAGACTTTCTTGAACATCATGAACCAGTACTCGTCTTGGAAACCTTTCTTGGCCTGGAGATTCAACAGTCTTTTCAACAGTAAGAGGAGGTCCCATGATGTAGTTGTGTCTTACTTGACTCTACTTGCAGAAGTCTTCATTCCAAATGCTTTGGAGTTTTGCCGAAGTCCTCAAGAGACTCCTGGGCCAATCCAGTTTCTATATCTAACTTCATGTCATGTTGAACTAAAAGAGATGCCTTTCCCTATTCCAGCATTCATGCTTATGTCATACAGCAATCTTCCTCTGAGAAATTCCATACTTGTAGAATGGATACACCAGACAGCTACATGGGCACATCTTGCTAATTCCCTTCAACAGCATAGACTGAGTCTTTGGGAGACTTAGCCCAACTTCTCTTTGATGATATGAAACATGACCTTGCTCCAGGTATGAAACTTGCTACTCACCCATGTAGACCATAAGGGAAAAGAGACAATTAATCATCTATAACTGAAGGTTTTTGAGGAGTCGCTTATGAATTTATACAACCTGCTCTATTATCCTTGATTTCAACAGATTTTATTGATTTTTTTAGATCTATTGTATGAGGATTTGGAGCTGAACAGGTTCAATGGGAGACACACAAAAGTTCTCCAAAATGAGAGGGAGTTTGGTGTAATGGTTAACGCACTAGATTAGGAGCCAGGAGACTATGAGTTCTAATCCTGATTTAAGTACAAAAGCCAACTGGCTGACTTTGAGCCAGTGAGATTTATTCCTGCCTAGGCACAAAACCAGCTGGATGATCTTGGTCCAGTAGCTCTTACCATCCAACCCACTTTACAGGGTGGTTGTTGTGGGCAAAATAGGAAGAGGAAGAATCTTAGATATATTCTTCACCATGTTATTTATTAAAAAAATGGCAAATGTGGAATTAAAATCTAAATAAATAAGGTGAGCTTTTGTTCATCTGCGTAGCTGAGGTCTGTTACTACCTGGACCTCTGCTGGTCTGCTTTTAGGCAGATAGTCTGACTGGAAGAGCTCAGCCTTGTGCTGTTGCATCTTCCAAGCAGATCTTCACTTGAACTTCAAGATTTGAGATGCTACCGGTGGGTGCAGATAGAGAGGTTACTGGAGCTGCCTTAGACAGAGTGGGCTGATTAGCTTCAACATTGCTGAAATCACTCTCCCCCTTTCCAGGATTATTATCCCTAGATGCCCCTATTTATTAATTAATTAAATGGTGTATGCCTCCTGACTCCCAACAACTTTGGGCAGCTCTGAATCCATCTCTTCCTGTTGAGAATAGAAGCCAAGCAGGGCATAGCAAGAGCCTTGCTAAAACTGCAGAAGAACCCATTCCACAAATGGCAAGACGTCTATTTGCGGAAGAATTTTTAGTCTACTCTAGAGGGTTGAATTTGGATCAGGGAGATGTAGGATACATTTAGAATCCTGCCCAACAAGTTCTCAACCAGGTTCATGCACCATGCTTTAGAAATTATGGTTTGATGACAGTTTATTGAGTAAATCATTCTTAATAGAGTTTGCACAGCGTTCTAGGTCATAAACCATGCTTCACAGATCACATTGGCTTGGTCCAGACAGCATACTGACTAAGCTGGAAACAAGCCATGTTATAACTTAGGGCAACACGTGATCACAGTCACTACTGCGCTGCCTTGCATACCTGAGTTGCTATAAAAGACCAAGTAGGGAAAAGCCATTCATTCAGAGGGTAAACATACAATAAGCAATAAGATGAAATATGAAAAAGATGCTAGAAACACTTAATACTAGAAATGAGTATATCTTACCATTTACTATGACCATATCATATTGAAGTCAGCATATGGATTAATGTTTTAAATATAAACTTTAAGACTAAAAGTTCTTTTATTTACAATGAATAAACAAGTTTGCATAGAAGTGTCTATATAACCATAGCCTAAGAGAATGCATCTAAATCAAAGGACGGTGAATATTTTAATATAGATGCTTTATCAATGTTTCCAGATTCTTGCTACCATTTCTACTACAATCTCATACTGATGTTTGAATAGCTGATACATCTGTACAAGTAGTTTTGAAATTTTTACATATTGGACAGAAATGATCTGGATCAGCTACTTAATATCAAGACAAGATCAATAAACCATATATTCCCAGAAGTTAGTTGTTGCAGTGTGCTGGAAAACTATAATTTTGCTGCTCTATTGCATGGAGAAGGACCAGCCTTAACCAAAGAATCAGAATTACAATTTTTATTTTGCCATGTGTGTCAGGACACCCAAGGAATTTGTCTTCAGTGAGCCTGCTCAATACCTACATACATACATAAACAACTGATTTCAACAAAGATACAATCAAGATACATTCATAGACAATTAGAATATATAAGCATAATAACGATCATTTGTATATGCATAATCATGACCGTTCGGATATATAGGCATATATAGGCATAATCAAGTGTGTATATAAGCATAAGATATATTCATAGTCATAAAGTACATAACATCACGTCATAATGGCAGTTTGAGAGAGAGATGCGGGCTGCTGTGTCAACATACAGATGAACAATTGGCACCAACACTGGTAATGATGTCTGTGGTTCATACCAGTTAGAGTTATGTGTTAAAGTAACCGTTTTCATGTGTCTGCCATCTTGTAACAATCTCAAAGAGAATCAGATCGCCTTCTCTGGCAACCTAGGAGGTTGGTGGCTCACTGAAAGTTGTTTCTACGTGTTGATTACATATATTCAACTCTTTTTCCCCATTGCTTCCTCCTTTTCAGATGACTTTTTGTGGTACATTGCAGTATTGTGTTTAAAATACATACAATATTTGTTTTTTGCAAATCTATACATGCCACTCCTTAACTTACCAAATGTAACTCAACCTTCATATTGTCAGAGTAATCAAACCATGATATCACTTGGGCAACTGCTATCAAGCAGAAACAGAGAACAATGCAAACTGCCATGAGGCCTCCATAACACAGAACAAATGATTATGTTTATCTAGTTTAACCTTTACAAGGCTACAAGGAACAAAATAATACGAATTCCACTGAGAATGCATTAAATCTGAATGTAGTATATTTTTTTGCAAGTGCAATCGTCTTAAAGAGTTTCCTCTTGGCTCTTGGGCTTCCAAGTCTTTCCAGTCCTCAATTATCGATGTTTCAGATAGGAAAGGTAGACATTCCATCCCAATGTGATTATGTTCACAAACAACACTCGGTATTTTGAGGGGAGATATAGAAAATTAAATATCTGAGCTGCTGGCCAAATAGCAAGCTCTGCCAAATAATAGTCCCAGAATTTATGTTTAAATTCATCAATGCCAACTGCCAAACTATGGCCTTGAAGCAGTGCCATAGTTATAAAATACCAACTTCCGAAAAACGGAGCAAAAGTCTGGTCGATTGCTACCTTTGTGATGACAACCTTAAATTGTCGAACTCCTTTTTTGGGGTTTATTTTGTCTATCCATAAATACCAGTAATGCAGGAGTGGTCCCATGCTACATCCAGTGACAAGCATGTGAAATGCACGGTCAATATCCCACTGTTTTTCTTTTTTCCTTCGCTCCAAAGACTGCTGTATTATATCTGCACCTCCTAGTAAAAGTCCAGAGCTAATTGTGTTGACTATTAGAAGTTTGTGACCACCAAAGGCATAAATCTGTGCCAACTTGGTCAACTGTCGTATAATATGGGAACGCATCTCATTTTTTGTCGTTCTGAGTTAAATTTGTTCTTTCCCCAGACTGCTGAATCTTCAGGCGCTACTTTCTAGTAGCTTCATAGAAATTATTAAGTAGATAATTCAGGGTAAATATCAGAAGAAAAATCAATTTAAACCTGACATGTAACATGAGATACAGGAAATACATCGCAATATTCTAACGAAGAATTCTCCTTGGATGTCTTATTGTGATGTCACTGTTGAGCTTCAACATCTTGCATTTCATGGAGAACAAAAGTCACATCAACCGAACAGGTTCCTGAGTTCTTAGAGCACATATGAAGTCCAATTCACAGAAGGGGAAACTGTAACTCTTCTTAAATCTTGTTTGTTTTCAAGGACTCGTCTTTTTTACATGTGCTACATACCTGCAAAAAGGGGTGGGGGCTTCAAGTGCCTGACTGTGGTCACTGTTTTGATATCATTGGCCACCCTTCTGGGCACCCCTGGAATGCACTCTTTGGAAAGAGCCGTAGACCTGTTATTAAAGGTTTGGTATTCATTTGAAATAGAGATAGACTTGTGAGTTAAAAAAAACCTAAGATTGCTGCACCAAAAACTTGATTTAAATCCACAAAGACAGCTGGGTGCTTCTAGCTGTATTCTGCTTTTACCAATTTTGTGCATTGTAGTTTTTCCACCTCTTCGTGGATTTGTACTTCTTCCATTCCTATTACTCTGCTTGAGGGCAGTGCCATTTGTCCCATTCCTCCACTGTACTGCCTACTCCACAGGCAATTTCCTGATACTTCCAGCCAGGGCTACTCATTATACCCTGCTACATCTGACTGGCCACAGTGGACTGGGAGCAGAATCCCAGGGGAAAGGGGGTGCGAGCACCACAGCTTTCCTCAGAACCTATCCTTGGTGACTGTGAGCTGTTATTTTTGAAAATAGGTCTACCCTACTTTTGAAAGAGCATTTCAACCACACCTGAAAGTAGCTTGGCTGACCACCACAGTCCTGGAGATGTAGGAGGCAACAGTTCCAGTGCGCCAGACCAGATCCTACCCACTTTATCCCCCACAACACCTCCGGGCCTGTGACCTGTCAGCTGGCATATTTTGGAACACCGAACGTTTGCTATTTTGTATAAGTGTTAGGCTTGTGTTCAGCAGTAGTCCAAGAGCCCATTGTACGGGCAGTTTGGTGAGTAGACGGTCCAACTCAGCTTTATGCCACCCATATTTGCCAAGGTCTGCCTCTCTGCACATTGAGGAGAGCAGTAGATGTCGCTTTCCCACTATAAGGGATGGTTGTGATGGTAGGAAGAAACAAAGTCTCAGGTCGCTTTCCTTGTTCTACATTGTTATCACATTACATTCTCTTTTCAGATAAGCAACAGAGTGCAGAAAAGTCACTAAAATAATAAGCCAAAGAAATCAAGGGTATGAGAGAAGAAAAGGAAAAGGCTTCTTACTTTTCTATCCTTATGAAATGCCCTTGCTTCCATCCTGCCCTTCTTGTACTTTATACACTGCCTTTTAAAAAAAAGGGAATAACAGAGTTGGAAGGGACCTTGGAGGTCTTCTAGTCCAATCCCCTGAGCAAGCGGGAGACCCTATACCATCTCAGACAAATGATTTTCCAATAATAATAATAATAAATTTTATTTATACCCCGCCCTTCTCCCGAAGGACCCAGGGCGGCTTACAGGCATATAAAA
>JANHFO010000958.1:141216-154585 GCA_032468095.1 Pareas carinatus
CCCGTGGAGCTCCGGGACGCTTCTAATTATGTCCATGGCCCCTTCTACAGGCCTCTCGGAGCTCTGCGGGTGGTCAGAAATCAATCCGCAGTGCTCGGGGAGGCTTCTAATCAGGCCCCTGGCCTTCATTAGAAGCCTCCCTGAACCCCGCGGATCTATTTCTGACCACCCGCGGAGCTCTGGGAGGCTTGTAATCAGGCCTGCAGCCCATTCCACAGGCCTCCTGGAGCTCTGCAGGTGCTGAGAAATCGATCCGTGGGGCTCAGGGAGGCCTTCAGAGAGGCCCCCGGCCTTCATTAGAAGCCTCCCCAAGCCCCGCGGATTGATTTCTGACCACCCGCAGAGCAAAATTTAGAAGCCTGCCCAAGAGTCTTTCCATGTGTGTTTTACCACATCACAAAATGCCTCACTTGCTCAAAATGTATTGGTTTGGCAGTATTAGATTTCAGTAGTTGGTGGAATAGAATGTCTAATAAACACATAATAAAAGAAAGATATCCAGAAGTTAGAATATTTTTTTATTTGTTTCTACTCCCCGCTCCAATTTTTTTTCAGTTTTGTTCAGAAAAATTTCCTATTTAAGGTTTTTTTTTTAAAAAAAAATTACTGAACAGCAGTGCTGTTATGATGTCAGCTCTAATTATTTGATTCTCTCAGACTTTGAGACAAGTTCTTTCCTAATTGTCAAACTTTTTCAGTGTTCTGCAAATTGTCAGCACAGTTTGCTATCCTCCATAGTTTTAATTTTCCTTCTTCCCTGTTTTTTTTAAATTGTATATAAATCACCTACTTGTTGGATTATAAAAATGGACATTCTTAGAAGGAGGACAGGGAAATTAAGTGACCAAAGGTGTGTCATGACATTGTGGCACATCTATGCCCTTTGGTAATTATATCAAATGCATGGTTTGTTTCTGTAGACACAGAAGCTGACTGGATGTCTTTGGACAAGCCTCTCTCTGTGTGTGTCATCCCACCTCACCTCATAGAGCTGTTGCTGTGAGGAAAAAAGGGGGAGAGAATATTGAGTTCGAGAAATAAAGGTGGGATATTAATCCAATCTAATTTCTATGCTATATCTTGTTTTCCTTTTGTTAAAACAGTCAATTTGTTCTGATGGGTGCTTCTTACAGATTTCTTTTGCATTTATAACAGGCAAATATATTGATCATGAGATTCCTGTCCAGGTCCTAATCAGAGGAAATGGCAGGAATTACATATAGACAGCAGAGAAAATCATTAATTAGTCAGGTCAGAGAGCAGCAAGGGCAGGAATTTACAGGACAGTATAATCAATAAACATCTCAGTATTTTCTGCTGACAGAAGCTAAATGAGTTTAGTACTATGGTACAAATTCATCTAAATTTAGATCCAGCATAAACATCACATTCTGAATTCAGATGTGTTTTATATTATGAGATCTAGTTGTGCATGATGGCAGTTGCCATCTCTTTGGAAAGATGCAACATAGAAATATGGAAACACTGAGTTAGACTACCTACAAGTGTTGAGGGTGAAAAATACCATTTTACATTAGCTCTTCTCTTTTTTGTGCAACTTGAAGCTGCCAGGAGAGAAATTGGTCAAACTGAGAATAGTATCATAAAATGCTGTTGATATCCAGTTGTATATCCCTAACTCAGGCCAGTTATGTAGACACTAATGGGTGTAAAGATGAGGTGAGATAAAAGAATAGAAGATTGAAAAAATCTCAGACTAGGTTATAACAAGATGTTGCTGTTGTTTGGAAATTATTTGACATTGCCTGCTCAAATTTCATTCCAGATGTGCTAATTGCTCCCCCCAAAATGCATTGTGCTCCTGCTTCTCAGAAAATTACAAGAATGGTGGTTAGGGTTAACTGTGGGGCATTTTAGTTCTTCTTTTAGGGAATAGTTGCTATGCTGAGTTAATACAGGATCTGTGGATCTTGCTTTTTAAAAGGTGGTAAATATTTGTTCAAGAAGTCTTGGCACCTTAACTACTAAAATTGATGTAGTTTTTATTATTATTTTTTAATCTTTTTTACTGTATTCATTAATTTATTTAGTGATATTACATTGTAAATTGCCTTGAGTCTTTTTTTTTCAAAGGTCCAAAAATAAATATTTTTGTTGTATTATTGTATTGATATACAGTTTCAAACAAAATACTGCTCAGGCAATACATATGACAAAACAAGATTAAGCATTTCTTTACCTTTTTATCAGTTAACATTTATAATGACAAAGAAATAAACTGCAGAAACATGAATCCAAAATCTGCATAATAGCCCCTATGCATTTCCATTGATGAATTGGAGTATGGCACCAACTCAGAAGAAATTTCTACCAATCTGTAATTCCTCAATCTAATGGAAACAGGACTGAAAGGGGGAAATCCAACTGGCAGATCATTGCAGGAAACCAAGCTCCTTGCACTAGTCTGTATTCCTCTTGAAAATAAAGCATGTTCTAACCTATACAGTATTTCATTTAGTCTTAGACTCTACGGCCATTTCATATGTCTTTTGAAATGGAAATCACCATGGTATGCCATTTTTCTGGTTACAAAAATCCTGCAAAATTAGAATGGTGCTGTGTACAACACAATGCCATGATCTAGCAGATGGGCAGAGCATATGCTTTTACTGAATGTGTGCATAGCACAGCAGTTGGCTGAACATATTTAACAAAAGTGATTGAAATATTAATCAAATATTCAGATCTTCTGTAGGTCTACTGTTTAATAGGAGGGCGTTTGAATATTGCAGAGTTGAAGTTGATTTTTCTGTAGTCAGTTGTTTATTTTAAATCTGTCTAATGAGTGTAACAGAATATGTTGGATCTTCCAATTGTTGCAGTTTAATTAATCTCTTAATGATGATGTAACTTTGTTCTGCTTCTGCCTATATTTCTTGTAGAAATATATTTGCATTTTTCTTATTGTTATAAATAAATGAAATAATTTTTGCTAAATGAAACTCATCTGTTGGTGGATATCACTGACACATCCACAGAGTTTTCTGAGTTATCTTTCAGAAGTATCCTTCTCTGGAAATAATTTATAATTTTGTAATTTAACCTATAAACCTGGAATTTCCTAGTCAACTTCCATCCATATATTAACTACAACCGACCCCACTTAGCATCTTGACTCTCAATTATTTCTAGTGTTATTGAGAAATACTGAGCGAATTAAATATTCAGGCCATTCTAAAATACATAAAAATGGAGTATGATTTCAGGCAAGTTAAATCAACAGAATAACTTGATGACAGTAGCAGAAAATGTGAGCTTCCAAACAGATGAAAAATATTTGAAAAAACCAATTTTGCTCGCTTGACCTATTAGAAGCATCAAGCTTGAATTAAAGAGATTGGTAATATTAAGTATTTATAGTTAATAAGTACAGGGTGGTACAGGTGTTCAGGCCCTGGGCTTTTGGTTGATGTTATGTAACGCCAGGTCCGTAGTAAACAAAGCCCCCTCATTTGCGAGTTGGTTCAGAAGGGGGAAGCGGACCTGGCGGGAATTACGAAGACCTGGTTGGGCAGGAGGGGGGGGATCCCCCTCGTGGAAATGTGCTCACCAGGTTTTCGCGTTTTTCATCAACCACGAGCCCAGGGGAGGGGAGGGGGTGTTGCGATCTTAATTAAGGAGGAGTTCTTACCAAGGGAGACCACTGTTCCTCAGGTGACCGATTGTGAGTCACTCCTAGTGAAGTGGGACCCTGGAAGGCAGAGGGGTGTGCTGATCGTGTACCTGGCTTCCTGCCACATGACAGCAACCCTGCCTGAGCTACTCGATGTCATCGCCGAGGTGGCAGTTCATACTCCTAAACTGCTTGTTATGGGAGATTTCAACCTGCCATCTGCGGGCAAGACATCCGAAGTGGCTCGGGAGTTCATGGCCACCATGACGGCCATGGACCTGATCCAATTAATTCAGGGTTCCACGCACACTGAGGGACACACGCTGGATCTGGTTTTTGTCTCTGGACAGTGGTTGTATGGCCGAAACTTAGGGGAGATAGTCGTGGAGCCCCTGTCATGGTCAGACCATTGTCTCCTTCGGTTAGACTTCCCTATCGCCACAACTCGCCGCAGGGAGGCGGAACAGATTAAATTTATTTATTTATTTATTTAAATTTTTATACCAGCCTTCTCCTCGAAGGGACCCAGGGCGGTGTACAGCCATTTAAAAAACACAGAACATAAGAAGACACATTTTTAAAAATAGTTAAAATAACATATTTTCACGTGGCTAAATTTAAAACCGCAATCTAAAACCAATTTAGGCCGAATATAAAAATTTAAAATGTTTAAAATTGATAACACATTTAAAACAAGGAAAGGTATGGTTAGGCCAAACCGGCCTGGATATAAAGGTAGGTTTTTGTGGCACGGCGGAAAGCACGGAGGTCAGAGATAACACAAATCTCTGAGGGGAAGGTCATTCCAGAGGGTGGGAGCTGCTACAGAGAAGGCTCTCCCCCTGGGGGTTGGCAGCTGACATTGTCTGGCCGACGACACCCTGAGGAGGCCCTCTCTGTGGAAGCAAGCAGGTCGGTGGGATGTATTTGCTGGCAGAATGCGGTCCTGTAGATATCTGGGTCCTAAGCCATGGAGCACTTTAAAGGTCATCACAACCACCTTGAAGCACACCCGGAAGCCCACCGGCAACCAGTGCAGCTCGCGCAGGAGGGGGCCCCACATGCACCCTACCACTGGCCCCCATCAACCCCCGCGCAGTCGCATTCTGTACCAGTTGGAGCTTCTGGCCGCGACCCAAGGGGAGCCCCATGTAGATAGCGTTATAGTAGTCCAGGCGGGCCGTGACGACTGCCTGAGTGACCAGCCGCATGCCGTCCTGATCTAGAAAGGAGTGCAACTGGTAGAAGGCCCCCTTGGTGACGGCTACCACATGATCTGCCAAGAACAGCCGTACATTCAGGAGTTCACCCAAGTTGCGGACCCTTTCCGTGAGGGCCAGAGTTTTGCCCCCAATAGCCAGCGATGGAGCCACAGCCACTCGGTCTTGGAGGGATTGAGTTTGAGTCTGTTGCGCCCCATCCAGATCCGCATGGCCTCCAGGCACTGGGACATCACCTCGATGGCATCGTTGGGGTGTCCTGGGGTAGAGATGTACAGCTGAGTATCATCAGCGTACTGATGGTACTCCACCCCAAAGCCACAGATGATCTCGCCCAGCGGCTCAAGAGGACCAGAGCCCCTTTCCTGGCAACCCAGTGGAGGTTGATGGTCCACTAAAAGTTGCTTCTACATGTTGATTACAGGAAGCGCTTGACTTACAACTACTTATTGAGCCCCAAATTTCCATTGCTAATCAAGACAGTTGTAAGTGAATTTTGTCCCATTTTATAACCTTTCTTGCCACAGTTGTTAAGTGAATCACTGTAGTTGTTAAATTAGTAACATAATTGTTAAGTAAGTTTGACGTCTACGTGGACTTTGCTTATCAGAAGTTCGCAAAATCTCATCCAATGAGGTAGGACTGGCATGCATTTATGACGTTAATCATAAATGCATGCCAGTTGCCAAGCGTATGAATTTTGATTGTGGGACCGTGGGGATGCTGCAATATTGAAAAGTGGGGAAAAGTCACGAGTAGTTTTTTTCAGTGCTGTTGTAACTTCAAAGAGTCACTAAATGAATGACTGTAAGTCGAGAACTGCCTGTGCATATATTCAGCTCCTTTTTCTGCCTCCATCTTTTTCTCAGTTGACATTTGTGGCCCATTGCAGTAGAGTGCTTAAAATACATTTCTTGAATTTTGAAAAACTATGCATGCCATTCCTTAGCTTACTAAGTGCAATTAAATCTTCAGATTGTCAGAGTAATCAAGCCATAATATCTCTTGAGCAACTATCATTGAACAGAAACAGAGAACAATGCAAACTGCCATGAGACTTTCACAACAAGAACAAAAGATAAACAAGCAACCATAGACTGAGATGAATGGCCTTAGAATAGTTCTAAGACAGAACTATGTAAAATCAAAACAATAAATACAGTATAATTGCCTTTTGATATACATGCTTTTATTTTATTTTTCTTTCACATCACCTGACAACAGGAAAATCTCAAAGATAGAAATAAAACTATGAGCAAGCAACAAACTGAGAAATGCAAAATTTATTCAGATGAAACATTTTCAAGTCAACTGGAGACCAACCTGCAGATAGAATAGTTTTGTTTACATCAGATCTGTATTAATCTGTACTATTTTTAAGGATTTTAGGGAATAATTATTGAAAAATGATGTATATGTACTTTAAAATAAATAAAATTGAGGCTTGACTTTGTTTTAACTAAGAATGCAATACATGCCGCAGTGCTCATTAAAAAAGTATATTCAGGGCAACTGGCATAATAAAACATTATTCTCTCTAGTTTAATATTCACAAGGGTAAGAGGAGCAAAAGAATGCAATTCCTCTGCAGATACATCAAACATGTATATATGTTTAGCTGTTGTGTTCGCTTTTTTCTTCGCTGTATTATATCTGTACCTCCTAGTAAGAGTTCAGAGCTAACTTTGTTCACTATTAAAAGTCTTTGGCCACCAAAAGCACATATTTGTGCCACCCTGGTCAACTGTCATACAATATGGGAACACATTTCACTTTTTTGCTGTTCTGAATTAAATTCTTTCTTTTCCCAGACTAAGAGTGCTGACTTCAGGCACTACTTTATAGTAGCTTCATAGAGATTATTAAATAGATAGTTCAGAGTAAAGAACAGAGGAACAATAAAATCAGAATGAAAGATGAAATACAAGAAATATGTCAAAATATTCTAGCGAAAATTTTTACTTTACATCTTGCACTTAATGGAAAAGAAAAATAAATCACATCAACTGAACAGGTACATAATCACCAAAGTAATTGTTCATAGACCACATATGAAGTGCTATTCATAGAAAGGGAAACTGTAGCTCTTCTTAAACCTTGTTTTCACGGACTCATCTTTTTACATGTGCCACATACCTGCAAAAAGGGGCGGGGCTTCAAGTGCCTGGTTGTGGGCACTGTTTTGATATCATTGATCTCCCTTCTGGACACTCTAGATGGAAACAGCAATAAACCTGTTTTTAAATAAGGATTTAGTATTCCTTTGAAATAGAGCTAGACTGGTGATTAAAAAAAAACCAAGGTCACTGCACCAAAGATTGATTTAAATCTAAAAATAGAGCCAGGTGCTTCTAGCTGTGTGCTACACCACTGTCGTTCCCATAGGGATTTCTATAATAATTCATTTTACTTTGTCCCAAAGAAGAAATACCTTTTCTTTCCTTATTTCTACTTTCTGTTCATTCCATTGAGAGAGGAATCTATCTTCTTCTTCTTTTTTTCATGTAGGACATATATTTTTTCTTCCTGTCAACTTATTTCTTACATATTTTTTATCAACTTTTCTTCAAATCTGCCTATGATCTTGTAAAAAATGATGCATCCCACATTTATAATCTCTCATCTGTCTTACATGATTCACTAATTTGTTGATTTTTTTCATTATAAACAACCCATTATGCTTTTAGATTGAGATTCTTTCCTTTGCCATGTGTACATAGGCCTCCATTTCTAATTAAAATAATGCCAAAAATGATGGAGCATTCATTGCTTCATCGTGACACACAAGTCAACCTTTCTTATTTGTATGTTTGGAGCACTGCTTGCAAGAATATAAGAGGCAGGATTTGTATCATAATACCCGTAAGCACACATTTTCTCATTTGCTCCTCCTTACCTACCTTTAGATTATTATGTTTTATACACGAGTGTTTATGCTTAAATTACACACTCAAAATAAGTAGACCTTTTTGCAGAGTGTTATTGGGGACCATAGCATTTATTCATGAATCTCTAAGTAGCCTAATTACTTTTAATATACTTGCTCATCTCTTTCACATTCACCCATTCATGTCACGTAACAGGATATTTTTTCCAGTAGAATTACATTTATTCAGCCTGTTACAGTTTTCCCCAAAACGTATCTCTGGTTCTTCATTATCACCATTAACTGAAGTGCACATACAATTATCACCAGCCAATGGATTTCTATTTCTATATGCAATCACAGCACCCTGGATGATGCCAACTTATTTTTTCCTGACATATATTTTTGGTTTCTCATTATTAATTAAATCACTCATTTCATTCCAATGCAAGTCTTCATTAACTCCATTCCACAAGATCAGATCACACTCATTCAGATTTATTACCTTTCTCTTGATTTCCCATACCGCGTATCTATGTAGTCTGTTTCATTTCATGCCATCTCATTTCACTGTGTTTTTATCATTTATCCTCTTAACATCCATATGCCCTGGTTGACCAAATGACCCCATGGATGTTGCCCTCTGCCATCCATCATGGTTAATAAAGCTTTCACATAATGCTTTTTAGTAAGCTAAAGTGCAGACTAGATTAGTAACCTTGGTTTTGCCTGCAGCAGATACAGCATTATCTCCTGCTAACAATCATAACAGTTTGGAACATTTCTGACATATTTTGCTTAGCATGTGTGAAAGAAGGGAGCAAATTCTATATCCTTGTGCATTTTCCTTTCCTCCCTTCTGAGCCCACCCCCAGTGTCAGGACAATCCAGCTGCCAATCAACCTGTAGTTCCAATCAGAGAACAGCAATAGGTGGCAAGGAGACGGGCAGAGACAAGTTCTAGTCCTAGATACTCAGTGAATAGACTGAATAAACAGACTCAAAGCTCAGGAGTCAAAATAAAGAAATCAACTAAAGGATAGACAGCCTTGCAGAGAAAGAGGCAATTGCTGAGAAAACTGAGAAGGGAGAGAAATGTTTTTGTTTTCCTTTCCTTGGACCTGGCATGAAGAAAAAGTTCTTCTTGCCATTTTCCTCACCGGGAGAAAGCCTCTGGAACAGGGGAAGAGTCAAGAAACTCAACTAGAAATAAAGAAGCAGAAACGGTGGAGAGAAAAGTAAAGAGTTCAACAAAACAAAAATATGAAACAGGAACTAAAAAAAAGATAGATTGAATTCTGAAGAAAAATATTGCTCTATAGAGGATGACAGACAGACAGGAAGGCAGACAGACAGACATAGGGTTTAAGGGAAAAGAAATATAACAGTGAGCAATAAGCAAATATACTAGAAAGTAGAATAGAAAGATATAAAGTTATAGTAAAACTGGACTTCAAAAAATATGCTATACATAAAGAGCATATAGAAAATAGTAAAATAGAATATATTTAAATATTCGTTTCGGAAATAGTTGAAGGCATTTATAATTTGCAGTTCTTATTTTTCCTTTTTTCAAATAAAAAAGCCTGCCTCAGTCATTGAAGAGAGACACCTCCCCCCAAAAATTAACTGACCCATTTATACCACAAACTGAACTGAAGTTCAACTTACTGCAGGCAGGTTCATGCTATTCATGTGTGTTTTACGATTTCTAATTTAGAAACTCTATCCAGCCAGCATGGTGTAGACCACATCTCACTGATAATGTGTAGTGCACTAATCAGTGCACCATTAGTCTTTCACCATAGCAATAGATAGACAGACAAACTGGAGCTCCTTAGGAATAATATCCCATTAGATGTATTGCACTGCCAAGAAAATTGAAAACATTGCTTTTTTTGTACGCACAGAATAGTTTTTGGTCCAAGACAAGCTTTACTTAATTGTGGGTGTGTGCGTGTGTGTGCCATTGAAAATACTGAGTTGTCTGTCTGTCAGCCTTTCCATCTGGCTGCTTAATTTTTATTTTATTTATTTATTAAATCTTTACACCACTCATCTCCCCTATAAGGTGACTCTGGGTAGCTTTATGCATTCATACTTTCTCTATTCATTTGTAATCAGTAAAAAGGATCCCAAAGTGGAGTAGCTGTAAAGTATTCTATATTCAAAATAAGTTCAAAATATGACTAGATAAATTCTAGATAAGAAAGGAAGACAAATTGAGTAATTCAGTTCATGGAATTATCTTATTGAAAACCTATTTAATGTGATGAAAGTCTACTGAACTCAATTTATTTTGATTGAGACAAATATAAGGAAAACTAACAATAAATTGTTCTCTTTCACACTTTTAGAATGGTCAAGACATATTACATGCTAAAAGTAGGTAATTCAAGTAGATTACCCAATTTTCTGAATTCTTTCTATTCTTCTATCTTAGAACAGCATAATAGTTGCAATAGTAGAAATCTACTAGTACCTGCATCATTCAGGATTATTGTGACATCTGAAGTACTTTAGTTTCTTTTATCTTAAAAGACAAAGCTGTTGAAACAGGAAGGCAAATACTGGAAAGACAAAAACACCTATTTCACAAATTGGTAATTAATAAGATTCCCATGTACAGAATGCTCTGAAGAGTTTGGAATAGTATTGCAACCTCTGGAAGAAATCAGACAATAGCATTCAGATAATTTCCTTAATATATATCAATTAAGTGAGTTAAGTTGCCTCTAAGCAGACAAAGTCAGTTTAAGAGAAAAATGCGGCACTGTATTCTAACTAAGTAAAAATATTGTCAGAATATGAGAATCTGAATGTTGCTTTAATATATCTTATCATACATGAAATCATGTTTATAAAAATGTTATTATGTTGTATTGCTTCCTTTATAATACAAATTGCACACATAGTCAGGTACATGATTCTGATATAATACAATCGTCCCTCAGTGTCTTTGTCACTTATCCTAAACATATATCAATATATGACCATCACTTGAGCAAATTGTAAGTAGGCTTATAAAGAATGTTTTCAACTTTGCCACTGGGCATTTTGCATGGCTCCATCCCACACCAGCAGTACATTTATGAATAAGCCTGAACAAATCATATTTACAATAACCACCTACCTGTGGTTATGATGTTTTTGTAATTTTCGCCATCTGGACCATACCAAGTATCCCCCACACCAGCAAATTAACTTGGAATAAAGCTATCAGAAATCAGATATGGATTGTTGCTACTGAATAAACATAAAAATTTAAAATCAATTATTTAACTCATTTGATGATGCAAAAAGAAAAACATAATCACATTTGCCTTTTAGGCATGAAATTAACTGCAACATTAATATAAATTACCTCAGAAAAGCCCATGGATTTAAAGAGCATTTTTTCTTCAAAGGATATTCTCCTTGTGTAATTGACAATATCTATGAGTATCTTTCTTATTCAGAGACTCCTTCTCAAAGATTACCCTTTGCTACCATCATCTGACAATTCCTAAATACTAAGTGATTTGGATAATCTAGCTAATTTCTCCCAGGTTGGTTTATAATAACACATCAAATCAAATTGAGCCTTAAGAATAATGTGATAGAGTTACTATGGAAAATTCAGTAATCACCAGATATTCAGCTTAATCTAGAAATGCTAGAATTTATTAGCTTCAGCAATGAACATTTTCTCTAAGAGACGAGTACTATTAACCAATTATTTCAGCTCCTAATTTCTAATTAATCCATAATATTAAACATCAATAATCCAGTTTATCATATGTTGGCATGCTGATTGACTATAATTGTCCCTATCTGCATTGATATATTTTGTGATGTATTTTTTTCAGACATCATTGTTCTCATCGCTTCAATAGCAGTTGTTTCTGCAAAAACTCAGGGTAACATTTTTGCAACATCAGCACTCAGAAGTCTTCGTTTCCTACAGATTCTTCGTATGGTACGCATGGACCGAAGAGGAGGAACTTGGAAATTGTTAGGATCAGTGGTTTATGCACATAGTAAGGTAGGAGCCCATCCATATCTTTCATTTTTGTGAATTTTAGGTAATTTATATATTGAACTTTCAAATTTAAATGAATGATCCAAATAACTTGCAATATTTTTATATGTGTTGATCTTTCATGAGTGTGTGCATGCATATGTACATCTGTTATCCATCCATCCATTCTAAATTCAGAAGTCAAAGAGCCATGGAACAAATTATTCATGTTGAAAAAACTGTGAGGCATTATGCATTGACTGCAATCTGTACATAATACCCTGTTTCCCTGAAAGTAAGACATCCTCCAGAAATAAGACCTGCTTACAGTTTTGCCTCTCACTGAAATATAAGGCACCCCAAAAAAATAAGACCTCTCCGATAATAAGGCCTCAGACTTCTGGTTCTGGGCGGCCTCAGTGGAAAAATAAGACCTAGCGCATCTTTGGGTGCAAAAATTAATATAAGACAGTTCGGGGAAACACGGTAGTAATTCTCTTTTGAAAGTTGCAATAATTTTTAAAGATAATTGAGATTTGTCATAGATATAAGTTCTGCTCATTGAACAAAACATTTTAAAAGCCCGATAGATATATCCAACTTCTGACACAAATGAGGTAGTTTGAATTTTGAAGACCTAAAACAACACGATTAATTATACTTTTTAATTTAAGGGATAATTTGTATAAAGGAACCTTTCACATTCAACTAAAATGAACTCTGTTAATCTTATATTTCAAAAACTACATGAATTCAAATAAATTATCACAAATGATTATTTGTATCCCTATTTTATCTTACAGGAATTAATCACAGCTTGGTACATTGGATTTTTAGTACTTATTTTTTCATCCTTCCTTGTCTATCTGGTTGAAAAAGATGCAAATGCTCAGTTTTCTACATATGCAGATGCTCTGTGGTGGGGCACAGTGAGTACAAAATCAGTCAATCTTCACAATGTAAACTAACTTTCCCCAGTCTGGTGCCCTTTGGATTGACACTGCAACTTGATACATTTCCAAAAATGTTCATGGTTGGTTGGAAATTCTAGGAGGTTGCTGTCTTAATATATTTGGAGCATAGCAGATTGACAAAAGCAGTTTTATGCTATGCAGTATTTAATATTCTTTGAGATCTTATTAAATGAATGAACCTATTATATTGAATATTGTTAAAGGAGGCATTAGTAAGTTTTTTGGTTAAGGGGGAGTTGTTGGGGGCTATATACTAGCTGTGATTTTAGCCAAATCCAAAACTATAGGAGTTAAAGAAAAAGTGGTTGAGATCTTGCTTGTATGCTTTCTCTTTCTCTTTCTCCCTCATCCATCGATGTATCTTTCAATACTTCTTTCTCTGTGATTCATTCTCAAACCAATGTGCTCATATCCTTTCTCCTAGACATAGACATAAACAAAAAATTATCTGCATTGTTAGCGAATTTCAAGCATATCCATTTTTCTCTCTTTACTACCTATTCATGCAAACATGGCTCCCATTCTTTTCTTCCAGCTATAGTTCTCATTCAAGCTATCCTGTTTTTTTTATTTAAAAGTTTTGTAAACACATACATAGTAAAATAAATAAAACAAATACAAACATTGAACACTTTTTTTCCTCCCTCCTTCCCCACCCCTCCCCTCACACCCCCA